>JAHKKF010504067.1:0-11053 GCA_019740295.1 Labeo calbasu
TCTATCTATCTATCTATCTATCTATCTATCTATCTATCTATCTATCTATCTATCTATCTCTGTCTGTCGTTCCGTCTGTCTGTCCACCTCTCTGTCCACCTATCTGTCTGTCTTTCTGTCTGTCTGTTCATCTATCCACCTTTCTGTCCACCTATCTGTCTGCTAGTCATTTTGTCTGTCTGTCTTTCTGTCTGTCTATCCAATGCACCTGTCTGTCCATCTTTTTGTCTGTCTGTCAGTTGTTTTTCTATCTTTTTGTTTGTTATTCTCTCTGTTGTTTTATTTGTCTTTCTGTCTGTTGTTCTGTATGTCTGCCTGTCTGTCATTCTGTCTGTCCATTTATCTGTCTGTCAGTCTGTCAGTTTGTCTGTCTGTCTGTCTGTCTGTTGTTCTCTCTACCCACCTGTCTGTCCAGCTTTCTGTCTGTCTGTCAGTTGTTTTGTCTGTCTGTATTTTTGTTTGTTCTGTCTGTCTATTCGTCTGTCTGTCTGTCTGTCTATCTATCTATCTATCTATCTATCTTTGTCGTTCTGTCTGTCTGTCTATCTATCTATCTATCTATCTATCTATCTATCTATCTATCTATCTATCTATCTACCTATCTATCTATCTATCTTTGTCATTCTGTCTGTCTGTCCACCTCTCTGTCTGTCTTTCTGTCTGTCTGTTCATCTATCCACCTTTCTGTCCACCTATCTGTCTGTCTGCTAGTCATTTTGTCTGTCTGCCTTTCTGTCTGTCTATCCAATGCACCTGTCTGTCTGTCAGTTGTTTTTCTATCTTTTTGTTTGTTATTCTCTCTGTTGTTTTATTTGTCTGTTGTTTTTTTCTGTCTGTTGTTTTATCTGTCTTTCTGTCTGTTGTTCTTACTGTTGTTCTGTCTGTCTGCCTGTCTGTCATTCTATCTGTCTGTCCATTTATCTGTCTGTCAGTCTGTCAATTTGTCTGTCTGTCTGTCTGTCCGTCTGTCTATCTGTCTGTCTATCCTTCTCTCTTCCTGTCCAAATCAAGGCAAATCTGCAAGGCAAATCTGCTTATTGCTACCTCAATTCGAATTCAAGAACTAACTGCTTTACATCACACTTTGTCAAAGCAGATGTTTTTGATCAGTAGTTGATTATTAAATCCATCTCACTGTTTCTGTCTCACACATCGATGCTAAATCAGATAGGCTTTTTATAGATGCCTCGAGGACTATAACTATAAAGCTGGAGCCCTGTATTGAGTGTCTTTGGCTGAGACCACTGCATTGCGTAATAGGTTGTGTAACAATGGGTTTGATGTTGTGAATAATTGACTTCTATAGACTGTTGGCTTTTGATGGATATGAGGTGGCTGTAAATGTGTTTTCAGACGCAGTGAGAAGCTTTGATGCTGTTTTAAAAATGGGGGACCAGTTTCACTCCTTAATTGTTCCTATTTTTCCCCACTTAAATTTAATTTTCTGCTTGTTTTCTTTTATTTACCTGTTCCATGCAGAATGAGTTTGCATTTCATTACGTTTAAATGTGAGCTAATGATCCTCATAGTCCAAGGAAAGTGACCTCATCTTTGAGCTTTAGCCAGTCTCTTTCTTTTATTATCAATAATAAACTGCAGGTAACAAATAATATTTGGCTTTCTGAGGTTTCCTTTGGCAGTCTTTGTCCTGTAGTGCAGACATGCACGGGGGAAAAAGTTCCCTTGATGCTTCATTTTGTAACCCATGGAGTGTATTTGTCTGTGTGGGTTTGTCCTGGGGCATTTTGGATTCACCCAGTGGTCGGAGTCTTGGGGACCTCTTTAAACACGGTGTGAAGACAAAAGAGACGCCGTACATCAAAGACGTTTTCCCAGTGTGTGTCTGAGTAGATATCATACCAAACATCCTCAGTCAACAGCATCCAGCAGCCTTCTGTCTCTGAACCAAGATGGATACTAACAGTGAGTGGAGGCTTCACAAGAAAGCATATGGATTCAGGCTTGTCTGGGCTGTGTGAAAGTGACCCTTCACTGACATCAGGTCGTATTACAGATATATAGTAGAGGATTCCCGTTTTCCACCAAAACTGTGCTATATATTGACCTGTTTTACTATTGGAATGAAACATTGATTTGACATATGTATGTCACTGACAATATGCTGTGTATCACAGATGTAAAGTTACTACATAAAGTGTCCACAAAGTGATGTAATCCAGCATTTTATAATTTTGTCAACTGTTTTAATGCAACAATTTAGAGCTGTTGTGAATACGATTTATAGAATTTTAGTATCGTTGAGATACAATTATAGTTTATTATTACTTTTTGGATTTGTTTTCATAATTTCTGCTTTTGTCGTTTGTAGTTTATGTAAGTAATTCTTGCATGAATATACCATATGATGACTTAATTGCAAAAAGCTGGTTAATCAAATGACTTCATAAGTTCTCTATACAAAGTGACCCATGACTGAAACACAGTGCTGATAAAAACGCAATGCAGAACAGTGTAATTAGTTCTCATTACCAGAAAAACAGTGTTCAGGCAAATATGTCAAACGTCATTATAAAGTATCAAATGATCTATTTTAGTGAACTTAACAATTTTTCTGTGGACCAGTGAGCAGCTTCAGGATGTTCTCCAAACTTCTGCCATATAAGGCACATTTTGTGTTTGTTCTAAAATGTTCATGCTGGTTTTCTGAGTGTTGTATGAATGTAAACCATGCAAGTCATTTGGAATGCTGAATTTCGGACCATATGTTCAAATTTAAGTGTGACAATGAAGAAAGTGAGGTTGTTATTTATATGACAGATTGTGTTGGAGGATGTGGGAGGGGGTGAGTTATGTGTTTAATCTGTTAATTCTATGGATATACATGGAGAAGAATGGCTGTTCAGTGTTACACTAGGAAAAATCTGACAAAAGTTGTTGTTTTTTCCAAGTCAAACATGCATGTGCATTTTGCACTTTCAGCTCTGGTAGTAGAAATGTGGTATGGCTTTGTGCCTTTGAAAATACAATAGAGATGATTGATGAGCTAGAAAATCTTTAATTTTAGCTCGCAGGCAGAAGCGGAGGCAGAAGAGGTCTTATTCTCAATGTTTTCGTTTCTAAAAATCACGCTATTGTTCTTATATATGAGCAAGCAAACGAGCTTTAAAAATTGTCATCCACTACAATTATTGGCAAGTTTACAAAGTTTTAAATGTTTGCCAATTGTGGCTTTGACAATACAGAAATCTCTGCGGCCAGTGTGTTAGCATTGACTCCTGTGTCGTATTTTGTAATGGTTACGCAACATGCAATTGTATTGAACTGCTGTTCTGTGTCCCAGAATCCCTGAGGCGTGAGTGGACAGCTCTTGATTGTGGTCAGTCGTCTCTGCGGGCTGGCTGGGGGGAATTTTGGAATGGTTTGTAATCCATGTCGGGTCGAAGCAGAGGAACTTAAGTCAGACTTTCAGGTTGGCATTGTATCTCCCTCTGCTCCTCTCCTCTTACATGTCTATAAATGGTTCATCCCTGAACTGGATGGTTCATCTGATGCTGCTTTTTTGCTGTTTTTCAGGGTCAGTGCTAATGGGGTGAAAGGTGGGAGTGATTCTCAAGGCCCACAGCCCAAAGGAGGCCCACAACAATTCTAGTAGGATTGATGCCAGACTGTAAGGGGGGGGGGGAAATCTGTATTAAAACAGAAAAGGTGCTGGTAATTTTCTGCCAGGACATGCAGACATGTTCTTAAACCGTAAAACCCAACACAATCCAATGCGCAATTCAAAATACAGTAAAACACCTGTGAAAAAATCAGTAAGGAAAATTATTTTTAACACAGCACATTGGGCCCTATATTTACAGACTTTTCTTAGTATATTTAATTAATTTATTGTTTTTATGTCAGTAAAACATACAGTAAAATAATTAATTTTATATTGATTTAACTTTTTTATTGTTTACTATTAGAATATAGTACTACTACTACTACTACTACTACTATGTAATTACTAATAATTCTCTAAAGTAATTCATCCCTAAAATACAGTTAAACTGGCAGCTGTTCTTCAGAAAAATCCTTCAGGTCTCACAAATTCTTTGGTTTTTCAGCATTTTTGTGTATTTGAACCCTTTCCATTAATGACTGTATGATTTTGAGATCCATCTTTTCGCACTGAGGACAACTGAGGGACTCATATGCAGCTAAATTATTTTAAACTTGTTTTGTCTTCTGGGAAACGTGTAAGTACCTTCTGTAGCTTCTGAAGGGCAGGACTAAATGCAAAAAAAAAAAAAAAAAAAAAGATATTTAGGCAAAATAAGAAAAATGTACACATCTTCATTCTGTTCAAAAGTTTTCACCCCTGGCTCTTAATGTACCGTTTTTCCTTCTGAAGCATCAGTGAGTGTTTGAACCTTCTGTAATAGTTGCATATCAGTCGATCAGTTGTCCAGCAGCAGCAGTTTAACTGTTCAGGACAAATAAGGGACTCATGGACAACTATCACTAAAAAAATAAATACAGAAAAATAATAAGAATCAAGTGCATGTAAACATTTTCGAATGGGGTCATTTTTATAAATTTAACTATTATTTTCTCATGTGGTCTATATGTAAACATCTTTTATGTGAAATATCTTATTAAGGTCAAATTAAAAATTTTGTACGATTTACCATAATGTTAATTATGGTAAAATAATTAACATTTTGTAGATTCTGCAAGGTAAACTTTTGACCTCAGCTGTATGTTCAATGTGGTGTCAATTTCAAGTATATTCCAACCTACAACCTACAAAAAAAAAAAAAAGAATTTTATGGTTCCTTTGCTGTATGTTCTGAGATGAACAGATAGGAGTAATGTTGACAGGAAAGAATTGGAAAGATATGTTTGCTACAGAAAAAAAAAAAAAACAAAGGAGAAAGAGCCCAGAAGCAGTGGAGATGCAAAACCAAATGAGTTTGTGAGTAGGCTGAGTTTGTCAAGTAAAATGAACAGTTACAGGTGGTTTACCACTAATGTTATTCACTGTTAAAGGAAATCCTCATTTATTTCTTATGTCACCACCTCAAAAATTACAGTTGTTTATGGTTGCCATTCCTTTCAGCTAGTTTTACACTTTAATGGGCAAATACAATCTGCTGAAAAGAGCGATTTATTACATTACAATGCGTCATTGTATTCTAAGAAACATGCAACATCCTGTACATGTCCAAATTAACATAAATAAACATTGAAACTTATATTTTATTTATATTTTAATTCTTAGGGACCCGTCAATAGGGACCCATCAACTGTTTGGCAATCCATATTTTTCAAAATATCTTCTTTTAAGCTCAACAGAAGAAAGAAACTCTTAAAAGTTTGAAAACAAGATGACAGAATTTTAAGGTGGATTCAAACTTGGGTTTCTGGCTGAAAAGTGCAACTCTACATTGTGTCATGTATTAGACCAGATCAGACCAAACTCCATCTAGCTGCATTTCCATTGTAAAATGAGCCTATAGCAATCAAGAGACCCGTAATGACTTTTTTTTGCCGTACACGTACCATTTTTTACTTTTCACAAACTCCTTCCAGTCTCATCTCTCACTGTTCTCTGTTTGCTTTGTCTCAGTCTATTAATGTTTTTTTTTTTCTATTCTCTGGTCTCTCTAGATGCTTTTAAGCTATAGGTGAAACGTGCCTTTTGTTTGGTTTATCTGAGAGCATCTAACTCCAACTTTCTCTTCACTTCCTATAAAGGTACCTGAGGGATTAAAACAAAGAAAACTACACTATTATCAGATTGGCAGACTGCACAGACACTAACACAAACACAGCCTGTATCCAGGACAGCGTGTTCTGTTGTTCCACTGTGTAAAGAGATGGGATTCAGTCTTTCATCTAACACCAGAATCACAAACTGTTTGATCCGGCAGTAAAATAACATTGTCCTAAAACAACATCTACTAACAAGCAGCTCCGGAGTATTTAATCAAAGAACCGTCAACCGGAAAACCTCAAAAGATTCAGTCTTACAGATACTCTACATGCAATCCTGCCTTACAATTAGGTGAAATCAAGGTATTTTAGGAGGCAGAATAATTAAGATGCTTCTTATGGAACGACTTCCATGCATGGTAACAAAGCCTTGAAGAAATAATTCACCCCAAAATAAAATTGGTTGAAAATGTGCTCACCTTCAGGCCATCCAAGATGTAGATCAACAAAACAGATCTGGAGAAAATGTACCATTACATCACTTGCTCACCAGTGGATCCTCTGCAGTGAATGGATGCCGTCAGAGTCCAAACATCTGTTTTATCATCTGTTTGGGCTCAAATGCTGATGGTACCCATTTACTGCAGAGAATCCATTGGTGAGCAAGTGATGTAATGCTAAAGTTCTTCAAATCCATTCCAGTGAAGAAACAAACTCATCTGCATCTTGGAGAGCCTGAGGGTGAGTAATTTTTGGAAGAACTATTCCCTTGCTCTTTCTGGAAGTTCACTATGTGTTGGAGCAGATCAAACTCATTTAATCTTTAAATAAATTTGGCATTTGCAGTGGTTGTGCTAGGGAGTTATTAATTCAGGTACGTTATAATATGACCAAAGCCAGAAGCATTGGAGCAGCTGTCTATCTGATAATCCAATACATCACTACCATCTGCTTCCATAATGGCAGCTGGATGTGGAATTGGTGTAAAGTGCTGTGTTACAGTAACACCATCTGGAAGAATGAATAAATGTAACCATAAAAGAGCTTGTTTATTAGCATCTCTAGCTTAGCGATCTTCCAGTGAACTACTTGTGAATTGCATAACAGAGCTGGACACTCTTGTGAAAGCAGGTCTGAGGATTTGGGGTTTGTTCGGGTTCCACAGAAAAGGAGCAAATGCCAGGAAGCCTGGAGATAGACACAAAAGAGCCATGACTTTGACCTTAATCACATTTAATTCAAAAGAAACAGATGTACACATTGGAAA
Source organism: Labeo calbasu (assembly GCA_019740295.1). NCBI lineage: Eukaryota > Metazoa > Chordata > Actinopteri > Cypriniformes > Cyprinidae > Labeo > Labeo calbasu. The sequence continues at coordinate 6,926 of JAHKKF010504067.1, forward strand.
CACAAATACAGTGTAGGTGGTTGTGGTCTATGGCTGTAATACCATTACACACAAAGATTTTGGCGCTTCTTTTTTTTCCTGGTACACATCATGTTCAAATCAATTTTCAACATCTGTGTTGGTCTGGATCTGGATTCTTGTACATCCAGTTTTGGTTAATAAAAAGTTATAAAATAGTTCATAAAATCCTAATGTCAATAGATCAAATAAACATCAAGTTTAAATTGGCTGTACACTATGAAACCAATGCAGTGAATTAAAATGTTCAGGAATTGTGTTGCATTAGCTCATTTTAAAGGTGACATATTTTTCATGTTTAAGTGCTATAATTGGATCCCTGGTGCATTTACAAACTCAGAAAATGTGAAAAAGGACAACCCAGTAACCTTCTTTTGGTAAGCCTTTCGTTGCAAGCTTATGATAAAACAAGCCGCTCAGATTTCGTGGTCAGGGCATCTTATTATAATATAACTTCCCCTTAATTTGCACGTTTCCACCTACGGCGCCACCATTGTGTTTTTGCAAGCAACAGCAGTGTACCATTTCTATCGCCATGGCAAATTTTGAGCAAGCATGCTAATTGTTCTGTCTTTCGATTTCTTTCCCAGCTGTTTACCTTCACAGACTGTTTTTGTAACTTGTGTGTTTTTTTAACACAAACTTGTGTGTATCTGACAGTTTAAGCGCAATAAGACATGAAAGAGAACTTGAGTACTCACATGACGCTTTATGTGGGCACCTTTTTTCAGTGCGATAGACATGATAATCAAAACCAAATGGCAGAATATCTGAGGTATGAGCTGTAAAGGCACAGCCCTATTCTGGAAAAGGGCGGGGAGCAGCAGCTCATTTGCATTTAAAGAGACATGCACGAAAACAGTGTGCTTCTGCTTTCACTCAAAATAGGCTTTTTCAAAATGATTTTATAAATGATCTGTGAGGTATTTTGTGCTGAAACTTCACAGACACATTCTGGGGACACCTGGGACTTATATTTTGTCTTGTAAAAAGGGGCATAATAGGTCGCCTTTAATGATTTTAAATCTAGAACAAAGGAGAGAACCAAAGGAGAATCTCATCAGAATATGCATTAAACTGATCAAAGTTGAAAGTTGGGACTTTTACATTGTTCCAAAAGATTTGTTTCCAATAAATGCTTTTGAACTTTCTATTCCACAAAAGTATTAAGCAGCACAGCTGTTTTTAACACTGATAATAATAATACATTTTTCTTAATCAGCAACTCAGCATATTAGAATGATTTCTGAACGATCATGTGACACTGAAGACTGGAGTAATGATTCTGAAAATTCAGCTTTGCCATCACAGTAATAAATTACATTTTGAAATATATTTAAAAAGAAAGATATTTTAAATTGTAGTAATATTTCAGAAAATGACAGTTTTTAATATACAAGCTAGATTAGCTTGCGAGTAAGATTTCAAGAATATTACAAGAATCTAATGGTTCTGTTTAAAACAATTCCATCATTATTAAAGGGATATTAAAAGGATTGTTCAGCCAAAAAGTGAAAATTCTGTTATTAATTAATCACCCTCACGTCTGATGACCTCCGTTCATCTTCAGAACACAAATTAAGATATTCTTGTTGAAATCCGAGAGCTTTCTGACCCTACATAGACAACAATGCAACTGAAATATTCCCAGACCCAGAAGAACATCTGTAAAATAATCAATGTTTCAACTGTGCTGTTCTGAAGCTACGAGAACACTTTGCATGCGAAGAAAACAAAAATAGTGGATTTTTTCAACAATCCTTCTCTCCCACATCACCATCTGCCGACATTATTGAGAGTAATTAATAACAGAATATTCATTTTTGGCTGAACTATCCTTTTAATAATAATAATTTTGTTGTTTTGTAAACGCTTAGTTTAGGTGTATGGAAGAGATTTTCTCAGTTTAGTTCAGTGGATGTTATTGTTTGACTGCATTCTCTTCCTTTCCTTTCAAATCATCTCCTTTCCCTGCTGAATCATGCTAAATAAGGATGAAACAGAGCTGGACTGCTGTGTTTGTGTGTGAAAGCGCAGCTGTGTAGGCAATACTAGGTCAGCTGGACCTCTCTGTGCCCTGTTTTGGGTTGCTGTGTGTATTTCCTCAGGTGTATCCCTGCTTTGGTGGTTGCTGGAAACTCTTTATACCATCAATAATCTCACTAAGCACCAATTCAGCCTACAAGACTGTGAATCCACAAAAATGTCGTTTTCCTGCAGCTGCTTCACGACAATTGTAGTTTCCACCAAAGTTCTGTTCCTGCACATGACAAAATGCGCAGTCGACGAGGTTAAGAAGAAGAAACAGAATCTCTCAAGCAAACGCGGCCAACAATTTGTGAGTAATGGGAGCCACATGTATGAAATTTTGATTTAAGTGGTAATACATGAGAAAACTAAAGCTTCATCTTTTCCTGCAGGTTCTGTGTAACTCTACCTCTACAACGACTACTCTTCAGACAGGAGGGGAGGAGATGTGAGGGGTGTGATGAGGTCAATCCTCCGGTGCCTGACAGTGAAACTGAAAAATCATGAAGAAAATATGGACTCATGGCACACGCTACAGCATTTCCTGTACAGATTCTGGACTGTGGAGGTATAACACAAGTGAAGCCTTGCTTATTTTTTGCTCAGAAATCTTAATCTTTTTGTAACGTTTTATTAGACTCTAGAATTTATTAAATTTCATAAGAAGTCATGAAAAGAGTTTCTGTAATCATTTGCATCTTTCAAATTTTATTTACACAACGTGTTAAACTTTTGCAAAAGTTTTAATCTTTACCATAATTATAGTTAGAAAGCTTTATTATGTGACTTCAGGAATTGTAGAGACATTTATTTAAGGGGAGCCAGCAATGTCTGAAAATGGCGTAAAAGATCTCACATTTCTGCCTTGAGAGTGTAATAAAAGTTGGACAACTATGCTAAATGAATAACAGTGTATGACTGGAGTGTATAAATAGATGACAGAATGTTCTTGAATGTTTTCCTCATGATAACCTCTTGTCTTTTCCACAAAGTACTTAGTATTACAATGTAATAACACATATATAAGTGCTCTATTACAATGCAATTATAATTATTTGTTGTGAAACACTAATGTAATGATCCTGCCTCATAACTCCACCTCATAAAACGTCTTGCCACCAAAGAATTGTGTTTAGGCACATTTCACTGTTGGTTTGTAAAGTAAATATTTGATCAGAAAAGCTAGTTACTGCAGGTTTTTGATGGCTGCATAATGCTCTGCACTGTGACTCTGGGTTTAAGGGCAGTAAACTGGCTACCCCTTTGGTTCACAGAAAGTGTATTTCTGTGAGAGCCAATAAACTTACAACACAGTCTATTACTCAACATTAATCTAATAATAATGCCGTAATTCTCAGAATACCCCCCGATGATATCTGTGTTATTGATATCTCATAGCCTTTCCTCTGTAGACCAGGTGTTCTTCAGTGGAAATGAATAGTTTCAGAGAATTTTATTTTTAATATGTGATGGTAAACACTCTCAACATAAAATGTCCATCAAAATTGCACTGCAAAAGTGGTATTTAGGTGTCCTTACACAGTCTGTTTAATGCTGCTCAGAGGTGGCATGAATGCATTTATATAGCAAATACAATTGTATGATAGTTAACAGCAGCAATAGTCTAGCTGGCCTTTTATGATGCATTTTGCCTTTACACTTAATTTTGAGCAGGTAAAGAGCAGCTTTAACTTGGCTGTGTAAAGATAACTAAATACTTAACTCCTACAGTGTAAGTTTCAACAGTGTAAAAACTTACCTACAGTCATGGCCTTAAATATCGGCACCCTTGCAATTCTGTCAGAAAATGCAACCCATCTCTCAGAAAATTGTTGCAGTTGCAAATGTTTTGGTACTCATATGTTTATTTTTTGTTTGTTTGTTTGTTTGCATTGGAACAGCACAAAAAAACAGAGAAGAAAAGTCAAATCTGATACAATTCCACACAGAATCCAAAAAATGCACTGGACAAAATTATTGGCACCCTTAACTTAATATTTGGTAGCATCCCCTTTGGAAACAATAACTGAAATCAGTCGCTTCCTGTAATCATGAATGAATTTCTTACACCTCTCTACTGGA
>JAHKKF010504072.1:0-22029 GCA_019740295.1 Labeo calbasu
GCTTTACTGACTAAAAGCGCATAACAATTGCATGCGATTTATCTTGCAGCCCTACTCCACAATGTTTTATGTTTTATTTTTTTACTGCGTGAGAACATGATGTGTGGCGTGAGAACACTATGGCTTGTCGGACATAGCAACAGTAACAAAGGTGGACGGGTCTTTGCGAAAGGTCAACTGCTGTGCTGAACAACCGCTGTAATACAGCATTGAAATTTGTGTTGTGTTATTTTTTGTTGTTGTGTTATATGTATTGCAAATGCACGTCACAGATGCTGTGTGGGAGTTCAGGTTGCTGCTAGTCAGACAGGATGTGACCTCAGGTTTGCCAGAGCTGCATTCGACTCCATGGAGCACCTGTCAGCCTCTCTTTCCTGATGACAATCGATGTAAGGAGTTTTACAACACTTTCCGCACACAGAGGACCGCTAGCAGCATTGAGATTGATCTCAGCACACTCCTGTCCCAGAAATACACAGGTAGAACTTTTTGTTGATGCATTTGTGCAGTATTATTAATTATGATTACATTAAGACATTATGTTGTTTATGTACTCGTAAGGTGATGTAGAGCTGAGAGTTAAAATCACGGCGTTCCAGTTCCAGAGCAGTCCGTCCCAGGAGGACTCGCTTTTAATAGATGGCAGCACGCCCTTGGAGACGATCTTGGACGTAGTGTCTGGTGACATCATCTTTGCTGGCTGTGGTCAGTGCTCTGCAGAACTAGAAACAGATGAGAACAGCATATACAGACCCTGCTACCCTTGCCTGCCACACACAGGAGTGCGTCGCTACTATAGGTCTGATCTTGTTTTCAGTCTCATACAAAGTGTATGTGTAAACAGTATATACTCTCTCTGTCTCTCTTTTAATTGGTCAAAAATATAGTAAAACAGTAATATTGTGAAATATTGTTACAATTTAAAATAACTGTTTTCTATTTTTATACATATATGTTTTTATGTAATTTATTCCTGTGATGCAAAGCTGAATTTTTAGCAGCCATTACTTCAGTCTTCAGTGTCACATGATCCTTCAGAAATCTTTGTAATATACTGATTTGTTGTGCATTTATTAAAAAAAACTTATAAGAAAACAATTTCCAGGGATAAAGATAATTTATACAGTTTAGTGGTCATTATACACAAATATCAGAGACATAAATAAATATATATATTTAGAAATAAAAATGATATCATATAAATAAATATTTATATTGCTAAAAAGCATTAGTAAAGTGATACTGAAGTTACCCAGTTAACTGTATCTACTTCCTCATCATGACTTTGTAGGCCAGTTGTTTTAACTGTGAGAGCTGGAAATGATCAAATCTGTGTGCAAGTACCTCCTGCTCTAGTGCAGAAGATCCTCCTGAACACTCCTCCAGATAAGCTACATAAAACCATAGGTGAGGTACTTCTCCATTTCCCCCCTTCTCCAGTATTTAGTTTTATTTGTTTCTTGATACATATACCTGATTTGTTTAAATATTGTTACTTTAAAAGTTTTTTTTTGTCTCTAGCTCCAGCATCAGAGGTGAGGTTCATCCAGGTAGTAGCTAACAGGATTAGTTCCATATTGACCCCCGTGAAGAACACATTTCTCCTGACTGTCCGAAGCCATTTCCAGTGTGATGACAACAGCATTCCTGTCATCCAAAACTTTTTATTATTAGACTTCAGCTCAATAGAGGCATGAAGAACATTCATGTATCTTTAAGATGACGCCATGTATTTTTATAGTCTATGATTAAACTGTGTTAAGGTTATACGTCATGTGCAATTTTGACAACACATGAGTATTTTTGCATCCTGGATATTTTTTGAAAGATGTATTTTTAATGTTGCTTCACCTATAATTTAAAATGTATTAAATAAAAATTCAGTGTAATGTATACCCTTAGTATGGTTCATAGTGGGGGGGGAAAGTGTTGTGTTTTCTTATGCTACTTTTTATATACAACATTATTAAATTTTACACACATGCACACACACACACACACACACACACACACACACACACACACACTGCCGTTCAGAAGTTTGGGATCAGTAAGATGTTTCTTATGCTCATCAAGGCTGCATTCATTTGATCAAAAATACAAAAGAAAAACTGTAATATTGTTAAATATTATTTTAATATATTTTAAAATATCATTTATTTCTGTGATGCAATGCTTAATTTGTTCAGTCATTACCAGTATTCAGTGTCACATGATCCTTCAGAAGTTATTCTAATATGCTGATTTATTATCAATGTTGGAAACAGTTGTGGTACTTAATATTTTTGGGAACCTGTAATACTGTGATTCTTTGCTGAAGAACAGCATTTATTTAAAACAAATCTTTTTTTTAACAATATACAGGTGCATCTCAAAAAAATGTAATATCATGAAAAAGTTCAATTTTAACTTATTTTAAAATATGAAACTTTCATATTTTCTAGAATCATTACATGTAAAGTAAAAGATATCACATCCATGCCACACTTCACTGATGCTGTAATTTGTGCTAGGAGCAAGTCATTTGCTGTAATATGTGCTACTGACCAAGTACTGATTGCATAAATTAATATACTTTTAAAAACTGAAACTTTCTTTTTTGATTGATCTAAAGAAATATTCTAATTTTTGACTTTCATTAGCTGTACGCTCTAATCATCAAAATAAAAAAAAAACGTTTGAAATATTTTACTTTACATGTAATGAATCTAGAATATATGAAAGTTTCAGTTTTTAAAATAAGTTACAATAAATTTATTTTTTCATGATATTCTAATTTTTTGAGATGCACCTGTACACTACTGTTCAAAAGTTTAGGGTCAGTACATTTTTTCTTTCTTTTTTTGATAGAAATTAATACTTTTATTCAGCTAGGATGTGTTAAATTGATGAAGAGTGATAGTAAAAACATGTATTGTTAGAAAAGGTGTCTATTTTGTCCTTTTAAACTGTTTTCATTCATCAAGGAAACCTGAAAAAAAGTATCACAGGCTCCAAATAAATGTTAAGCAGCACAACTGTTTCCAACATTAATAATAAATCAGCATATTAGAATGATTTCTGAAGGATCATGTGACACTTAAGACCGAAGTAATAATGTTGAAAATGCAGCTTTGCATCAGAGAAATAAATTATATTCTAAAGTGTATTAATACAAAAGTTATTTTAAACTGTAATAATATTTTACAATATCACTCTTTTTTCATGTATTTTGGATCAAATAAATGCAGCTTTGATGAGCAGAAGAGATTTATAACTTAATAAATAAATACTTAGGCAACCATATCTGTTGCATTATTATGTAATAGTTATGATAAAAATAAAATCATTTTTGCACAGTTCATAGTCTAACTTTACTTTATGCGTTTAGTATGGGCTAGGATTTTATTAGCAGTTGAAATGAACTGATATTCGAGCGGAAGTTTTGGAGAACATGCAAATCATGATCTCTCTAAGAACCAATCAAAACTCTCCAACCACGCCACGTGATTGCGGAATTCCCCTTTGAGTCGGGGGCTTTCCAGCAGCAGTGGAGTCTTCGATTCATGAACTCGGGTTGACTGTTCTCTAAATATTTATTAAGAAACTGGAACAGATTGATTTGACGGATGGTGCATTTTGTTTAGTTTTTCAGCCGTTTGCTAAGATTTTAGCAGTCGTCAAACGAATCGTTTAGTTGACGTCAAACAGAAACTATACACGGTTGTCCAAGGTAAGTTAAGTTTGATACGTGCTCAGTCATGTTTTCTGTAAAATGAAATTATCATTATGACCGAACAGTTTTGTAATAAGGCATGTGGGTTTTGAAATCGTTGAGAATACTAATCTGCTTTGTTGTTTGGAAATAGTGACTCGGTTGGTTAGTACAGAGAGAGAAATCTATTTTAAGTTTGTTTTGAAAACATTACAGAGATGCTGTACGGTTCATGGTGTGCTCTCGCTTGCATACATTATTATTGCATGTTAATAATAAAACCGTACAAATGTTTACGAAAATTTGAGCAATGCTCATTAATGTAAGTTATCGATAGAGTACAAGTTTTGTCCCGTGTGTTTTGTCGCTGTTCGTGCTAGTCTGCGGGAAATTCCCATCAAAAGTCAGTACTTTTTGGATCTGACTTAACGTTACATGTGCAGGGGAATCACATCCCCATCAAACACCCTGTAAGCGTTAATCATTTCCATCATTTTCATCATTTTCAACCAGACAGGAGTCCAGAGTCGGTTCGGATGAACCAGCAGAACACAGAATGGCTGGAGCACTGAGGTACAATTTTATTCACTATTGCTGTCTCTCATCCTAGCGAGCTGTCTACCTGTGTAGCCTTTCATTGGGGATCATTGGCACATACTAATACAGTCCTGACTGACAGCTCACTTGGTTATGAGGCATACTTGTAAGTGTTAATTTAGCTACCTGAAAGGTTTGGACATGATTACATGACTTGTAATTAACGTTAGTCAGATTTGCATACTGAAACTAATAGACTTGTAATATGTAAATAGAGGGTTTACACACAACGGTTTATTAGCCTTTTCACCTCATGTGTATGGAAGAGTTAAAACGCTTCAGGTTTCTTCTTTTTCTTTCTTTTTTTAACATCAAAAGTTTTATTTTCTTGTGGTTAGCGTTAAAGAACATTATAATGTGTTGTTTAAAGCTAAGCTGCTTGCTTTTAACCTTTTTATTAACTGTCCAAAAATAAATTTGTGATTCTGTTTTAAGAGATGTATATGTTCAAAGAAATTACACAAACATACTGAAAGACACGATATCAGTACTATATTTTGTTTTTGTTGTTGTTAGCATTTTTATTATAGTTGGATTATATAACTGTTATGATTAATTTACAGTCATTTTGCACCTTTGGATGTTTACTATGGTTTCCTGGCGACCCCGACACCCCTTTTTTAGACTGACGAAACCACTTTGTCATTGTCTTTCTTTTGCATTTTCTTAATGAATCGTTTTGTCTATATTTGACATATTTTAGATTTAGGGGTTGATTGACTGAAATGAAGATGTTATCATTTCACAGAAGGAGGACAGGATGTGGTTGTCATCCAGAAGAGTTTTACTCTCTTTTCAGTGACGTCAGGATTTGCGATTTTACTCAAAGTGAGCCCGACACCTCAGAAAGAAAATTCATAGTTCACTTTGCTATTTGTCCCATGGGTTTAAGAAAATCTGCTATTTTAGTGTCATCTAAAGTACAGCTCATACTGAACAATGCGATGCTTCCTCATTCCTGTCAGTGGCAGTTTAAGTACACTTGTGCAATCCTATCATCCATTGTTGTTAAGCGTAGCCAATAAAATAGTAATAATAATGCTGTAAATGAAATGAAACATTTTCGTTTCTCCTAATATATTAGTAAGTACATAATTTAGAAATTTTCAGCTGAGTTTCCTGTTTGGTTTACAGTGGAAGTGTTTGTGGGTTAAAAAAGATTTGTGGCTGCGAGCACAGGCCAACAGATGGGGGGCAATCCCCATCTTTCAGGGCTGTTCTCATGGCATTTATGGAGATGTCTGACTAATTCAGTTACACAGACTCAGAAATGCGTTTTTAGTCAATTACACATAGGTGGAATTTTGTTTGTTTCACAGAATTTAATCTAAATATTGATAGAAGCGTAATAATTATAGGAATTTTGTTTCAAAAGTACCTCGATAAAAGAGAAGGGAATTCAAAAAAGCCTTTGGAAAGTTGAGGAAATTCAGATATGAAAAGACCTGATGTCAGAGTGTGAATAGCCTTGTACCTGCATTTCTCAGGATCTGACATCAGTGGCAGCAGTGAGCTGGTATTCTGGGGGCTTTCCTCTGTTTTTTTTCACTGCCTTACTTCCTGGAAGTAGCGCAAGCGAGTCAGCCAGACAGGAGGGAGGCAGAGTAAAAAAAAATCCGCCGCACATATCCTTGTTCTGACACTGAAAGTGAAACGGACTTTGTGTGAGTTCGTTGTGTGAATCTGAGAGCCTTTTTCTCTGCATTTTGTTTGTCAGGTAGGGTAATTGTACGCCTTCTTATGTGTAGGTCAGACGACTGCTTTGGGGAAAAACTGGGGAAATTAAATGCATCTGTAGGGGTTTGCAGCTCAGTTGATGTTTTGATTTAGCTAGATGACTGTATTAGAGCACCCCTCCTCTTGGGTTTTTTAGAGTACTGGGTTTGTGTCTGTGCGAGACGGTCTCAATAACAGCTTCTCTGTTTCTTCTACATTACAGGATGGATGATGCACAGTATCCCATGAAGTTTAACAATGAGGTGAGCCACATGTTGTCAGTGTTACTGTTGTGGATTTATCTTACAACAGATATTTGATTTAGAGTGACGGTTTCTAGATTTTTTAACAATATATTGGTACCACATCAGTTATCTCTCAAAAATGGGCTGTTTTTTTAAAGAGTTGCATCAGCTGATATTGCATATTATATTGTAATGCTAATTTCTCACTATTTTTACATTTAGATTACTTTTACACTTAAAAAACACTAACTTAAATCTCAAAATGAAAATCCAGAATTGAATATCAATACTGTATAATACTGTGATGCCTAAATTCACTTGTAGTGAGTTTTCTTTTCTTTTCGTTTTTTTTTTTTTTAATATATTTAGACAAAATAGTATACATTTTTATATTAGGCCATATTATTAGTTATCAGGCTTATTGGTATTGGTCAAATGGTGCTTTGTGCTAAAGGTTTAATGGTTTAATTTGGTTTAATGCACAGATCAATATATACTTAATATAAAACACTAACACTAGCATCTTTTGTTCTTACAGTTCCTGGACCTTCATTATCTGCAAGAACCTTTTGAGGTGAAGCCAGAACCCTATGTGCCAGAGACAGGTAAGTGTATTAATGTATTTCATGATGTTATTTGTTTGTTGTTTATCTTTTGATTTAAAATGGAAAAATAAAGACAATTGACTGTATATGACCTTTATTCCAGTTCATGGGCCTTACCTACAGATAATTGAGGAACCAAAGCAGGTACAAAAGTCATCATACAATACCAGTCAAAAGTTTTTGAACAGATTTTCAATGTAGTCTTTTCTACTCACCAAGCCTAAGCAGAAATATAGCAAAAGCAGTAATGTTGTGAAATATTTATACTATTTAAATTAACTATTTAAATGAATATTAAAATGTAATTTATTCCTGTGATCAAAGCTAAATGTTCTGCTAAATTTTCAGCAACTGTTTATTATAAATCAGGCTTGGTAAGCAGAAAGACTTCTTTAAAAAACATTAAAAACTTACTGTCCAAAAACTGATAGTGTATGCTTGTTTTACATACTTCATTACCACTGTATTTGACAGTACTGACATGCTCATGTGAAAGTACATCATTTTATGAGTGATGCCAAGTCATTTTGTGCACATGCATAATGTGTTGCACTGAATGCAAAGGCAATGTGGGATAATTTCAAAAAGTATACACTGGAATTCCCCAAAACAGGGTTTTAGCAGTGAGTAAGGTGAATAACGCTGTGTGTATGTTACAGAGAGGATTCAGATTTCGTTATGAATGTGAGGGCCCATCCCATGGTGGTCTGCCAGGGGCCTCCAGTGAGAGAAACAGACGGACGTATCCCACAGTCAAGGTGGGTTATGTAACATGGAAAACGTAGCAATGTAGGTTTTAATAAACCGTACGTTTATAAACACACACATTCTCCCTCTGTAGGTGTCAAACTACGCGGGTCACGCTCGCGTAGAGGTTCAGCTAGTGACGCACACGGACCCCCCTCGCGTTCACGCGCACAGCCTGGTGGGTCGCCATTGTAATGACAACGGGATATGTACAATTGACGTCGGGCCTAATGATCTCACAGCGCAGTGAGTGCACACTATTACTGTTCATCATGCTCATATGATCTTTCTTTGTTGTTATGATTAAAGTGAACTGCGTAAGGCATTGTATGTGCTTCATCATGTGTCGCTTGTGGCTTCTGAGTGATCTTTATGTGTAGTTGTGCAATCTTATTTCATTCTCATTTCCTCTATGTCTAGATTCAGTAATTTAGGCATCCTCCATGTCACTAAGAGAGGAGTGGTTGAAGTATTAACGAAAAGGCTGAGAGAAGAGAAGAGGAGGATGAAAGAGGCTGGATATAAATCTACCGGTAAGTGTGATTTCATTATTCAACTGGTAATACAGTAACTGCTTACTGCTTACATGCTCGAGCACTGACATGCTTTCTCTCTCTATCACTCTCATACAGATTCAGAGGATCAGGCTATTTTGCAAGAGGCCAAAGAACTGGGCAAAAACATGGACCTAAATATTGTGAGGTTAAAGTTCACCGCTTACTTGCAGGACAGTAATGGAAGTTTTACAAGAGCCTTGAAGCCAGTTGTCTCCAACCCCATCTATGACAGTAGTAAGTCCTGCCAGACAACATAAGAAAATGAATGAAATTCAATTAACAAACATTTACCAGGGATGTTATTGTATATAATTGTAATTAGTTTGATGTCTTTTATTTTGTGACCCTGGATCACAAAACCAGTCATAAGTAGCATGGGTATATTTGTAGCAATAACCAAAAATACATTGTATGGGTCAAAATGATCAAATTTTCTTTTATGCCAAAAATCATTAGGTAAGTAAAGATCATGTTCCATGAAGATATATCATATGTTCCGTAAATATATCAAAACTTAATTTTTGATTAGTAATATGCACTGCTAAGAACTTCATTTGGACAACTTTAAAGGCAATATCCTCAATATATATATATTTTGCACCCTCAGAATCCAGATTTACAAATAGCTGTATCTCAGCCAAATATTGCCTTTTTCCTAACAAACCATACATCAATGGAAAGCTTATTTATTCAGTTTTTAGATGATGTATAAATCTTGACCCCACGGTTTTGTGGTCCAGGGTCACATATACATACATACAGTCTTCTATACAGTGTTTGTATGTAATTGTCACAAAGTTTCCACAAAAATATTAAGCAGAATTTACCGTCCCAAACTTTTGAACGGCAGAGTAAATTTAAAAAGTGTGTGTTGTAAGTCTTGTTATAGCTAATGTAAAACGTGCTAATCTTTACATAGAATCGCCAAATGCTTCAAATCTGAAGATCTCCCGCATGGATAAAACCTCTGGATCAGTGCTGGGAGGAGAAGAGGTCTTTCTACTCTGTGATAAAGTTCAAAAAGGTTATTATTATTTTCTAATTTCAAAAAGCATTGATTTAACAGTCTTTCCCATCCTTTTAGATTAAATGATATATATCTCCTTTATTTCCAGATGATATTGATATTCGTTTTTATGAGGAAGAAGAGGATGGAGGATGGGAGGCATTTGGAGACTTCTCTCCCACTGATGTCCACAAACAGGTTTGTTATAAATTGCATATAATGGGTGGCGATTCGAGATTTTATCATCAGATGCAGTTTAGCTATTTACAACAAATGTTTAATAACTCTGTTTTTATTCCCAGTATGCAATCGTGTTTAAGACTCCACCATACCGCTGTGCAGAAATCACACGTCCTGTCACAGTCTTCCTGCAGCTTAAGAGGAAGAAGGGAGGCGACTGCAGCGAACCCAAACAGTTCACGTACATTCCTCACAATCAAGGTTAGTAGTGCTATTTTAAACAACAAAGCATTTAAAACAACATATTACAACAAACTGTTATAACACGCATATCATTCTCAGTTTCAGTTGTGTCACTTCCTTTTTTGCATTATGTACCTAACCATTAAGTCTGTGGGTTGTTTCAGCAGCCATTATTCTAGTGTCACATGATCCTTCAGAAATCATTCAGAAACAATTCTTATTTTAGTGTTTAAAACAGTTGTGCTGTTTTATATTTTTGCGAAACCCTTGTATATTGTTTCCAGGATACTTTAAGGAACAGGGTTTATTTGAAACATTTTTGTAACATTGTAAATGTGTTTCATTTATCAATTTAATGCAAACGGTATTGTACATATTTATTTCTTTAAAAAATAAAATAAAATCACTAACCCCAAGATTTTGAGCAGCAGTTTTGATCCATCAAATGTTGTCCGTCAGATGTGTTTCTCATGTTTGATGACATGTCGGCTCCTGTTTCCCCATAGACAAAGAAGAGGTTCAGAGGAAGAGGATGAAGGCACTTCCTCAGCCCTACGATCACTGGCGGGGAGGACCTCAAGGAGGAGCAGGGGCCTTTGGAGGTCCTGGATCTGGAACAGGAGGAGGTGGAATGGGAGGAGGTATTAAGATTCATCCTCCTAAACTTGGTAGCTACCTGTGTAGATTGCCAGTTTAATTATTCTGGTGTTCACAAGAATAATTTTGTGTCAATTTCAACCTTAGGTTTTCAATATAATCATCCGATGGATGGTTCAGGGTATTTCATTGGTGGATGTACTGGATTTAGCGGCGGGGCACAAATGTCAGGTTCCACCCCACAGGCTGAGGGATCTCAGAATCAGCCGACAAACACACAAACTCAGTCTGGCTCTCAAATGCAACAGCAGCTCTTTCAGATTGGTGAGTATATTTAGGCCAGCTACCAGTAAACTTAAGACGTTGAGATTTTAGGTGCATATGCACTCAGTGATGTTAATTTCCTTCCTGTAATGTTTCCAGCCACAGCTCTGCAAAATCGTGCTACTTTAATGGCAAAGTGCTCTGCCCGTGCATTGTTACAGTACTGCAGCACAGGGGATGTGCGCCCTCTGCTGGTTCTGCAAAGACATCTGTGTGGAGTGCAAGATGAGAACGGAGACACGTATGTCTTTTCAGATCTCTGCCTTTCAGCTTTCACCTGGGCTCTCTTAATCAGTGCCTTACACATGTCAAATATACTAAATTTAATACTAGGTTATGTGTCTACTACTTTTAAACATTTCCAGTATAGTTAGTGTATTGGAAGTTGTTTTGGATGAAATTATCTGCTAAATGAATAAGTGAAATGTTTTTAATACATTTAAAGGGATAGTTCATCCAACAATGAAAATTCTGCCATTAATTACTCACCCTCTTGTTGTTCCAAACCCGTAAGATCTTCGTTTATCTTCGGAACATAAATTAAGATATTTTTGATACAATCCAAGAGCTTTCTGACCTCGCATAGACAGCAATGCAACTGACACGTTCAAGGGCCAGAAAGGTAGCAAGGACATCGCTAAAATATTCCATGTGACATCAGTGTTTCAACCGTAATGTTATTAATCTACGATATTCATTTTTGTGCACAAAGAAAACAAAAACGGGTTTGGAACGACATGAGATTGAGTAATTAATGACAGAAGTTTCATTTCCCTTCAACAGTAGGACGCAGATATAATAGTTTTGAATAAAGAGAGGAAACAAAATCTTACATACAACAGTGATGCAACTTGAAGTTTATTTTAATCTGTAATGTATTTATTTTCCCATAGGCCTCTGCACCTGGCCATTATTCATCAGCAACCTACTGTGGTGCAACATCTTATTCAAGCACTGACCAACACTCCACAGCAGAAGTTTATTAACAAACTCAACAAACTAAATCAGGTAATTTAACAGATATATAGTCTTTTTAAACTCCCAGTCAAATTTTAAGGGATTTTTTTTTTAATTATTATTATTTAATCATGTTAATTTTATTATTACGTCTTGTTTATTTTTGTGTATTAATTCATTATGTTTATTTTTTATTTTAATATTAATTTAATTTTTTTTTTTTTTTTTGGTTCATATGTGACCCTAGACCACAAAACCAGTCAAAAGGGTCCATTTTTTTAAATTAAGATTTATACATCATCTGAAAGTTAAATAGATAAGCTTTCCATTGATATATGGTTTCTTAGGATAGGACAAAATTTGGAAAATCTGGAATTTTGAGGGTAAAAAAGAAAATCTAAATATATAAAGAAAATTGCCTTTAAAGTTGTCCAAATGAAGTTCTTAGCAATGCAACTTTTGATATATTTATGGTAAGAAATTTACAAAATATCTTCATGGAACATGATCTTTACTTAATATCCTAATGATTTGTGGCATAAAAAAAAATGTGTTGTTTGCGGTTGCTGCAAATATACCTTTGCTACTTGTCATGTTAAACTTCATCATTCTTTCCTTCTCCAGGCTCCACTGCATCTGGCTGTGATCACGAAGCAGCCCAAGTTAGTTGAGATGCTGATGAAAACGGGGGCAGACCCGAGCCTGCTGGACCACGAGGGCCGGACAGCACTTCACTTGGCCGCTCACACCGGTGATGAGTCCATACTACGCTTGATCCTGGGCATGCTGGGAGAACGCCATGCTCATTTAATAAACTCTGCTGACTTCTCAGGTGAGAGATACACATGCCATTGTCTCTTCATCTTCGCTAAAATGGCTCCTAAGGTTGCATCTGGAATATTACAAAATATTTGAACATGCTGACATTTTTTATTTTCCTGTTTTTAGGTCAGTATCCAGTCCATCTCGCAGTAAAGAAAGATGGAGAGCACTGTCTTCGATTGCTGGTGGAGGCAGGAGCAAAGATTAACATGCCAGAGCAGAAAAGTGGCTGCACAGCACTACACCTGGCAGTGAGGGACAACCTTTTAAAATTGGCCTGCTATCTCATTACTGAGGTAAAGGACCAGTGGAGGGTTGAACAGATTTCTTGTGTTTATGTGGTCATTTATGACTGACCCACATTATCGTTCAAAAGTTTGAGGTCTGTTAAGAAGACTGTCAATATCACAAATACTGGAACGGTTTTACCCTGTTTTAACACGTCTTTAGCATACAGCCACCACAAAGTTTTGTTTGTTGTTTCTGTTACAGCTGAAGGCTGACGTGAATGCGTGTACCTATGGTGGTAACAGTCCTCTTCACTTTGCTGCCAGCCAGGGCTCCCCACCTCTCTGCTCCATGCTGATAGCTGCAGGTAACTGAGAAACCTTCTTTCCTGCAAATTTAATGCAAATATGATGTATGATGCAAATATGAGCATTTACTGCATAGCATGTGATTGATGTTCATTAATATGTCACTCATAATAATGACATTTAAACTGACTATCCAATAGCAAATGACTGAAAATAAGTCAAGTTTGGGTTCAGTGAAAGGAAGCTTTGCTTGATTAATGATCTTCTTTGTCTTCTTTTTTTTTAGGTGCTGATAAACGTATGGAGAACGACGAGCCACTTTTTTACCAGAGCTCATCTTCAGATGAAGATGACGAGAGAGAGAAGAATGAAGTCGACAGGCAGCTTCCAGATCACATGGTTCAGCAAGTTCACTGCATGTCGATATCATCCGAAAGAGGAACGTTTAACCCACGCAAGAGACCTGCTGCGGGACACACACCATTTGACCTGGCCAGATGCCAAAAGGTTTGAGCTTTTGTGTACATCATAATCAAGTATAATGTGTGAATATTTGAATAAATCCATATAATAGATTTGTCCTCCACAGGTTAGAGATCTTTTAGATGGCAGGAAAGGCCCCAAGCCCAGTTCACTCGCCCCCAAGAGGACCAAAATGAGCACTGAGGAAGGTAATGAGACTTGGACGCATGGTTTATGTTCTCGCAAGCTCATGCTTTTTAGCATATGTGACTGATCTGTAATCGTCCTCCTGCAGTGAACCAGGGTTTGGACGGTGAGGTGCTCACAAAGCTGTGTGGTATTCTCATTGAAGACCATGTACCCTGGAGAGAGCTGGCGGAAAAACTAGGCATGCTCACTCTCACTCACCTGTACCAGGATAGTCCCTCACCCTGTCAGAAGCTTCTCGAGAGCTACCAGGTAAGAGACTGTCATTATTCTCACAAATTCTGTTTTAATGTTAAATGGACATTGGCACATTGATGTTTAGAGCAGCATACTTGCATACTGATGACTTTATATGTAGCAACAAGTATGTTTGCAGCTAGGGCTGGACGATTAATCAAAGTCATCGAAACCAAAATTCAGAACTTCTGACCAACGTAATTTTCCCATGATGGATAAAATCCTGTTAATACTTTCATGAGTCAGATTCACATCTATAACTTTGAGGGATAAATAAATAATCATTCATTCACTGTAATTGAGGTAAATCTTTCAATTAATCAAGATTTAGATTTTAGATCATATCGTCCAGCCCTGTTTGCTGCACATTATGCACATCTTCTAAATGCATGGATTACTTGGCTGATGATTTTATTTAACAAAACATGTAGTATACAGCATAGCTCATTGTTGCATCCCCTAGTGCACTGCGTTTGGCTCGACCTTTTATTTAAAGTGTGACTAATTAACTTAAGTAATATTGGATGTTGTTTTAAAACTACACTATGTAACTTTCTGTTTGAAATTAACAAAATTTAAACAATGAGCGAAGACATCTTTTATACATCTTCCATACTCCAAATCACTAGCCTATAATAATTATTCATATTTTAGAGCTGTCGGAACGGTTTTTGCAGGAAATGCAGACTTCTGTCATTCATCCTTCTGCAAAATGTTATATTCGTAAATGAAAAAAAAAAAACAAAAAGCCAGACTAGGCTACTAACAGTTGCAGTGAAAGTTGTCCTAAAAGCTTGAATGCGCATTGACGATTTCACAAGTTAAAAGGGAAAGCAACAGTACTAGTAATAAAAACGAATTTTCATATATTTTTATTCACCTTATTTTTTTTTCCGGTAAGATTGGATGGGGCTATTTGTAAATTACATGGGTCTGTCTTCCGGTCTCATCACATGCAGCTAGTTTTAGCTGTACAAAGCAGCTCGTTTTGCATGATATTGCAAATTGAAGTGTCTTACCATATTATTTTAATGTGATATCTTAATTATAAACACACTGGGTTGTAGTGCAAACAGTTTTACCGTTTACCCGTTTACTGCGCGTTGTTATTCTTCTCCTCATTCCTTTTAGCCGCTAATGAACCGAAGTCTCGCCCTTAGGCTTACTTCTGCTTTAAGGTGGAAGTTTGTGTTTATGTTGGCAACAGTGCCAGTCTTTAAACCGGTTTTTAATTTGGGCTTTTTGCCTTATTACCTTCTAGCCAAATTATAGTAGCTTCTACTGTTTTACCTAATCTGATATGAATAGCAGTCGTTAAGTCAGTAAGATGTAAACACCTTTATATAACCTCGTTTTAAAAAAGTTGTTTTTAACAAGTCAAAACAGCTGCATATAAGTTACTTACCGGCTTATAAAACATATTTTTGGATATTCATCTGTCTTTCGTAATTGAGACTTAAAATTATCGGTGAAATTCACACTAATGCATTTATCCTACCTTTGACCAAGTGAAGAGCGCGCAACTTGAGCCGTTAGATTCACCCGCGCCAAATAGCGGAGCCGAAGAACAACTCACGTTATTACCAAAAAGGTGTTCCTCCGCAAGAAACCTGTAATTTTATGCTTTAACCGCTAGAGGGCTAAAAGGTACCTAGGGTATTTTTTTATATATATTTTGACTCTTTATTTAACTAAAAATAATTTTCTTTAACAAAATATTAAATATAGAATGGTTTGCTAATTACACAAACAATGTATGCTAAAGCAAAAACATTAATAAATAATTTTTTGTAAATTTATTTAGTATTTACTAGTATAAATGTAATATATTTAATATCTAATAAACATAATCAATGTTTTAATTATTAAAAAAAGAAAAAAGAATAATTGTAGATTTGTACCTGTTTGGATAGACATGTTTTTGTACATCTATTGCCTGTTGGCATCTCATGAGTGGTTTATTTAAGCATCTTTATTTGCATGTTCAGTTAAGTGGTGGTCCTGTGGACGGCCTGGTGGAGGCGCTGCAGTCTTTGGGTGTGAGTGAAGGAGTGAGATTGCTGAGAGACAGCCAACCCAGAGAGGACAAGCAGAACACAGGTACCAGTTCATACTCTGAAAGAGAAATCTCTCGCCTCTGACACCAACACAAAATCTGTAAACCTTAAATTGTGAATAAAACATTTGTCCTTTCTTCCAGATTCTAAAGAGGACAGTGGCTTTGGGAGTCAGTCCATTGATGAGGAGATGGGAAATCCTGCGGTGGCCAATCACTGATTATCAGGATGTATTTTATGAGGACAACTTGGCACTTTATTTAACTTTTTCTTCAGGTGCGAGCTGGTGGACTTTTAATCATCTCAGTAAAGTGGAAATAACAGCACAGCACAGGAGGAATTGAAAATTATCTTTTTGAGGTCAAAAGCCCTTGCTGGTATCACATAACAGCAAGACAGCATGACAGATATCAGTTGCTTCAAGATACTCCAATCTCCAAGCTCTGGAGTGAAACTCTAGTCTTAGTGCAGAAAATTCTCAATACTCAATAACAGTGATTTCACAGTATTTTAAGAGAAATGCAGCTGTTATTTCACAACCATGGCTGTAAGCTCAGAATACTTCTGCAGAATGTTCTGAAATGAATGTTTCTACTAAGCTCTGTTTTGATATATATATATATATATATGCAATCTTAAGAAAATCTTAAGGTGTGTTGCAATCAAGTTGGTTAATTTTCTGATACATCTGGAAACATCTATCATAAACTGTTTATTTATGTGTAGTTTTGATTGCAGTTATATGCTTTTTACTCAGAGGCTGAGTAAACATGTTTGTTTCAAATAAAGTTGTTTCATTATTTTGTGTCTTATACGATGACTTTATATAGTAGAGCTGTTAGGATTCCTCGAATCAATTCGAGTACTCGATTTTTAAAAAGAAAAAAAAATCCTTGAGCTCGACTCCATCAAAATACCGTAATTGGCGCATTTCACGGACGAGAATCCATGGAAGTAATTATTGACCGTCTTCCAAGGCTGCATGATGCATCAATACATCATAATAACGCAAAATGCTATTGTTAATTAACAAATGCAGCGTTTAAGTAAATATGCGATGCAGGTTTAATATATGCATTTTAATTATTTACATGCTTGTAGGTTTTGCATGTGTGGAGCGTCTCAAACTCCATTTCTGCATATTGGTGTGAGTTTGGGTTTATTATTATGTTCACCTGGGAACGCAATGTGCGCAATTTCATCAGATTTGTAACGTAAATACTTTATGAAACTACGCAAACACAGGGGAAAAAACAATTGTTTATCAGTTATGCCAACTGTCAATGGCGATTTCAAATTAATACACCTTTCCACGTTTTAATGTCCACATATTCAAGAAATTATAGTGGCTGTAGCATTTTTGTCGTAACGAATGGCCAAATTTTAAAGATTAAGTGGACATTTGAAATAAATGTTGTTTAGTCAATATTAAACAGTGATTAGATCGTGCTGTAAAGTGTAAAAACAATCGTCAGGCCTTTGGCGCCCTCAGCAGTCATTTGTTATAATGCGTAATAGTTTTTTTTGGTAATAAAACATTGTTTTTTAATAGTTTGGTTCAGTTTGATTACTTGATTTTAACTAATTATTGCCTCATTGCTGTACAGTTGTCGTCAAAAGTTTACATCCCCCTTTCAAAATCTGCAAAATGTTAATTATTTTGCCAGACTAAAAGGGACGATACAAAATAAATGTTATTGTTTATTTAGTACTGACCTGAATAAGATATTTTACATGAAAGATGTTTACATATAGTCCACAATAGAAAATATTACTTGAATTTATAAAAATGACCCTGTTCCAACTTTGAAGATCAGGGTAAATTTACCTTATTTTGTCTTCTGGGAAACCTGTAACTATCTTCTGTAGCCTCTGAAGGGCAGTACTAAATGAAAAATGTACACATCTCCATTCTGTTCAAAAGTTTACACCCCTGGCTCTTAATGCATAATTTTGCTATCTTTTGGAGCATCAGTGAACGTTTGAACTTTCTGTAATAGTTGCATATGAGTCCCTCAGTTGTCCTCAGTGTGAAAAGATGGATCTCAAAATCATACAGTCATTGTTGGAAAATGTTCAAATTCACAAAAATGCTGGAAAACCAAAGAATTCGTGAGATCTGAAGGATTTTTCTGAAGAACAGCAGGCAGTTAACTGTTCAGGACAAACAAGGGACATGTGAACAACTATCACATCCTATCAAAACCTGTATTTTTATATTTAAATATTAAATGAAACAGTTGTCCTTTCAAAACAGATTTATTTTGTCTATGCCTTCAAAACATACAAACATTATAGCATTATAGCATAGAGCGTCTGTAACATAATATCCACATTATATACAGCTAGAATGGATAACACACCAAACACAAAATCTAAGTTATAAGAAATAAGTTACATTTACAGCAAAATCTTTGGGTGACACCAAACTACTTGGAGTGGTTGAGTGTTCCCTATAAAAACTTGTATATAAACCTTTTAGTCAATATGCTTCAGTCATAAACAAATACTCAAGACAAGATAATAAATGTTCAAAATATATAAATAACTCTTCATTAAATACACCTATTATTCATAGTGCAGTGAAGCGTAACACTATCCAAGTGCCATTTGATGGAATTCGGGTCCCAGATCATGTCAAAATCATTCTGTTTTTTGTACTTTGTGTCCTCGACGTCTCAATTTGATCTATATGCTGGCAGTGTTAACAGTCAGTTTAGATCTCCATGACCTGGATTTGCATCAGAGTGTTGTTTTACAGATTTTACAATTTCTTGGATCCGTCATATTTCTGATATCAATAGGACAATTCATGAGGTTATGATAAGCAGCATAGAAGCTTACCTTCACTCTCTTATATAGCAATACTTCACATGAACTCATTTGAACATAAGAACACACCAGTTTGTAAACAGGTAGAATTACTTCCGACCAAACGACACTCCCTCGAGCAGGTCTCTCAGTGCAATTGAGGTATTAGATGTGGTTACTCTGAACAAACCAGCTTTTTAGTGCATGCCTCCTGTTTTACCACAGCACTGAATGGATCATAAATTTGAAAATGACTGCCTGAGAATTCAATGGCTCGACCATAAGGGGTTTAACACAGATTTTGCATCACGTCATAATCAAGCTCAATACGTTGTTTAAATACACATTACACTACATAATACAATGGGGTTGATTAGTGTGACGAATTTTAACATCCGTTTCACATGGTAATTGGTCACTGTGTCATTGTGCACTGAGCAAAGTCATTCAGACATTCCTGTTGAAATGATGACAGCACGAAATCCCTTGTGAAAAATAAGTGCACTTCAGCATACTTTTAAAAAAAGAGTACTTATTGAACACTGAAAATGTAGTTTAAATGCAATTTTAAATGTAACTGGTTGCATTTAAGAGTGAATTTTGGACATAATAAAGTATATATTTATCTGTAATTTCAACAGTAAGTAAAAAAACAACGTCGGATGATTTTGAAGTTGGAGGATAAAATGATATGGAGTTTTTTCGCCCTACCCTATCCGCTTTATGGACAAAACTCCTGGAATGTTTTCCTCAAAAACCTTAATTTCTTTTTGGCTAAGGAAAGAACAACATGAACATCTTGAATGACATGGGGTTGAGTAGCTAAATTATCAGGAAATTTTTATTCTAGAAGTGAAATAATCCTTTAAAATATGGTAAAATGTACTGACAAGCATTTATAGTAATCTAAAATACACTTTAATGTAATTTCTACTTAAACTTGTACAGTATGTCAAATATTTTAATTAAACTTGTACAGTTTGTCATATTTTTGAAACATTTTTGTAGTTACACATTTGTAATAAAGTTGCAATTTAGTACATTTATAATGAATATAATTATCTTAAATGTAATATCAAATAAAACACCACTGTTAAAATTCCTATCAAGTACATTACATGTGCTTTAATGTTAACATCAAAATTAGTGTGCTACTTTAAAATGTAATGATTTAAAGTGTACTTTAAGGTAAATTTAAATCTGACATCATTACAAAGTGTGTTATGAAACAGTCGAGAAAGAGTACTCTAGGTACACACAAGCGGCATTAAATTAATTAATATTATATTATTCTCAAGTACAGTTTTTAAAAATATACTTCTTAGACTTGAAGTGCACTACAAGTGCACCTATTTTTCACAAGGAATGTGCTATTCATTTTCACTACACTGTAAAAAAAAAACAATTTGTTGAGTCAACTTAAAACAATTTGTTACCCTGCTGCCTTAAAATGTTAAGTTCAGTCAACTCAAATTAGTTGAAATGTTAAGTTGTACTAAGTCACAACTTAGATATTTGAGTTCACTAAACTAAAAATTTGGTTTGTTAAACCTAAAAGCTGGGCTTGTTATCCAGCTGCCTCAAAATTTTTAAGTTGAATCGACTCAAATATGCAAGTTATCACTTAGTACAACTTCACATTTCAAGTTGACTTAACTTTTTTGAGTTGACTGAGCTTAAAAACTTAAATGCAGCCATGTAACAAATTATTTTAAGTTGATTCAACAAACTGTTTTTACAGTGTAGTCCATTGTCATGGTATGAAGAAAAATAATGCATTCGTATTCTTAGTAATTATACCAAATGAGGAACTGATTGTCTTCAAACATCTTAGGCATGCTTTGAGACGTGCTTTAAGAAGGTTTAAAGGACTATACAGGCTAAGTTCTCGAACTTCCCACAGCGCTTGATCATCCTCGAATGATGAAATGATAGTCTAAAAAGCAAAATCTACAATGCTTCAAATATATAAAGTGAACAACTCGTGTTCACACAATAAAGAGCCTCGCTTCTCACTCTCAGGGCCACTAAGTGAAGTTTGCACTTCAGCTTGTTCAGATGAAAAGCCACGAGTGTTTAAAACCGACGACCAACAAGCATAATACACAGATAAACCGAACAGGGTTTGTGGTGAAAACACAGACTGACAGAATAAGACAACGTGAGGCTGGTGCTCCTTCTCATCTGCCCACTGGCAGATTTGGGCTTGCGGTTACTGGCCAGAAAAGCATGCCTTACCAGCGGCCACGTGGGGCACAGCAACCCCAACCACAGTTTCATCATCATGATGACTTGAGAGCAGCCATCAAAGTAAACTGCAGTAACGCTCTATATTCAGCCCCTGAATGGAGATAAACAACTCCTTCCGCTTGGCTTCTCTCACTGTTTGACAGCCTGTCTGTAGCTGTGTCTCTGACCGTCTGAGCGTTTGGTCCTCTTGCTGCTGCCGCTGCTGCTCCTGCTTGACTCTTTGGTGCTGCTGGCATGGCTGTTGTCTTGGGGTAACGTGGGGCTGGAGTGGGCCCTCTGCAAGCCGCCGTCGTCAAACAAACGGGCCTCAAATGCCTCCAGGTCCGTTTCCCCTATGCGGATCTTAGCTCTCAGCAGCATTGCATATGTTCCGTAGCGTGTTTTCTACAAGATGCATTTAGGAAGATGTATAAATGGAGGGAAGAGTGAAGGAAGGAAGAGAATTGGAAATGCTTTTTACCTCAAAGTCCAGATACTCTTCTCTTTGCTTGTACTCTTCTTGGTCCCTGCTTTTGGTCTTGCGGTCTTGGGGTGTAGAGCGCAGTTCCTGGAGCTCAGCAGATACGGCTCGAAACCGTGTCTCGTGAGTCTTGAGCTGCTCCTCCTAGTATCATAATGAAGAAAAAAAAATCCTAACTTAAAGAGATAGTTCACCCAGAAATTAAGATTCTATCATTAATTACTCACCCTCATGTTGTTCCAAACACATTAGACTTGTGTTCATCTTCAGAACACAAATTAAGATATTTTTGATGAAATCCGAGAGCTCTCTGATTCTCTACTTCCGTGGTCAAGGCACAGAAACGCAGCAAGGGCATTGTCAAAATAGTCTATGTGACATCAGTGGTTCAACCGTAATTTTACAAAGCTACGAGAACGAGAAGAATTGTTGAATAAAGTCTTTATTTTTGTTTTCTTTGCACACAAAAAGAATTCTTGTAGCTTTGTAAAATTACAGTTGAACCACTGATGTCACATGGACTGTTTAACTGATGTCCTTACTGCGTTTTTTGTGTGCCTTGACCGTGTCAGTTGCGTTGTTGTCTATGCAGGGTCAGAAAGCTCTCTAATTTCATCAAAAATATCTTAATTTGTGTTCTGAAGATGAACAAAAGTGTTACGTGTTTGGAATGACATGAGGGTGAGTAATTAAGAAATTTCATTTTTGGGTGAACTATT
>JAHKKF010504074.1:0-16655 GCA_019740295.1 Labeo calbasu
AAGTCCACTTCCAGAACAACAATTCACAAATAATTTACTCACCCCCTTGTCATCCAAGATGTTCATATCTTTCTGTCTTCAGTCGTGAAGAAATTATGTTTTTTTTTCAAGGATTTTTTCAGGATTGTTCTCCATATAATGGACTTCATTGGTGCCCCAATTTTGAACTTCCAAAATGTAGTTTAAATGCAGCTTCAAAAGGCTCTAAACGATCCCAGGCGAGGAAGAAGAGTCTTATCTAGCGAAACAATCTGTAATTTTTTTGGAAAATAAGACCCAGTGTTTACAAAGCAAACACGCAAAGACTAAGAAAGTGCAAGAAAGTTTGCAAATGCTCGAACGAATCACTCCCCGAGACAACTTGTTCTTCCCAAGTCACATTAAACACTCGTTCAAAATGAAAGAATCGTTCAAGAACAACCCATTACTAATTCATAGCATCATGGACGCACATCCCAGAGCCTGTGCTACACAAGCTTTTGTGCTTAAAAAGTATACAAATTTTTATTTTTCAAAAAAAAATGACCAAACATTTCACTAGATAAACTACATTTTGGAAGTTCAAAATCGGGGCACTAATGAAGTCCATTATATGAAGAAAAATGAAAGCCTGAAATGCTTTCCTCAAAAACCATAATTTCTTCATGACTGAAGACAGAAAGACATGAACATCTTGGATGACAAGGAGGTGAGTAAATTAATTGTAAATTGTTGTTCTGGAAGAGGAATTCTCCTTTAAATGTCAGTTAGTTGAAGGAATAGTTCAAGCAAAAATAAAAACTTGCCAAAAATTTGCTCACCCTCAGGCCATTCAAGGCGTAGATGAGTTTGTTTCTTCATCAGAACGAAACCTGGAGAAATGTAGCATTACATCACTTGCTCACCAATGGATCATCTGCAGTGAATGGGTGCCGTCAGAATGAGAGTCCAAACAGCTGGTAAAAACATCACAATAATCCACAAGTAAAACACAGAACTCCAATCCATCATTAAACATCTGAAGCAAAAATCTAGAAGACTTTTCACTGGAGGAAGCATTATTATGGATTATGGACTCATGTTTTGGCCAGAAGCGATGGTTTAAAATTAAAACCTCTTGATGGATTTGTTTCTTACAAACGCACAGCTTTTTTTGTCACAGGACATCAATTGACAGACTGGAGTCCTGTGGATTACTTGTATTTTATTGTGATGTTTCTATCAGCTGTTTGAACTCTCATTCTGACGGCACCCATTCACTATAGAGGATCCACTGGTAAGCATGTGATGCAATGCTAAATTTTTCTACATTTTTAATTAATGATCTATTAAAGTTTACCTTAATAGCCTGCAGTGTTTCATTAGTTAAACGTGTTTTGTCCAATCATGTTTAACATGTTTTCAGTCATGCTGAAGTTTGTTTCGCCAAAAAAATGGACACTTTTGTGCTGTATTTGCATGAGAAAATAAAACATTTTATAATGTTACCCCAAAATGTTTAAATAAACAAGCAAAATAAAATTCATAACTTAATGGCAACATTACAAAAGGTTATTAAAACCTCTTAGGATGTTGGTCTTTTTCCACTAACCTTTCTTGGCCCTCATGAATTGGAGTGCAGTCGCTCTTCCCAGGGGAGCCCTTATCCCGGGCCACTGCTCTTCCTCACCCTCACCTATCAGCCCAACCAATCTGACTGTGAGATACAGCAGGTCCCGCACGCCGCCTGCTCTTTGAACGTCCCCTTCTCCATACGCTTACCTCATTAAACGTGACAAGGAAGATCAATTCTGTTGGAGTCACGATAGCAGGTTGGATGACGCTGGCCAGCAAGACTGACAACATTTCTGTGGGTTAAAGTTATGGCAGCGTTTTTTCTTTTTCAATCATTGAGGGTGGGGGACTGCAGTTCTCCCTAACAGCAAAGGGCGAGACGAGAGCTGGCTGTCCCAGTGTCTCACTCTCCCATTCTGGCTGCTTGCAACACACTGACGTCTACTGGATGAGGTCTTGACCATACAACGTGAAACGTTGCAAAACCACCAAATAGCTTTACATAATGGGTAATGATAACCCAGCATGAGCCACAGCGTCCCCATCAAGCAGTTACCACTCTTATATTTTGCTTTGCTGATATATTATATGTCTCAAGATGAATCCAATGACAGAATTTCTCCATTGATGTCATGCCCATGATCTGTCAGTTAAGCAAAGCGTAGTTTATTGCCAGTCAATCACAGTCGGCCAACTTGGAAGCAGCCGAACAATTGAACGGCACACCATGTACATTTGGTTTGACAGGCTGCAAAAATAACACCAACACCGGGCCCTAGAGAACTGGGCATGGACGTGTCTCCAAAATAAATGATTCCACACCAGAGAGGAGCCTTTGCAGTTCACACTCCTTTTTTATTTGATATAAATTTGGATCCCGGGTGGGCGTTTTATAACTCTTTCTTGAAAAGAAACGCTGTTTCCTTTACTGGCTGCCAGGACAGTCTCAGCAGTCTTGTATCACACCTTGAGTTTGGTCAAGGCACATGAAAAGGACCAAACACACACACACACACACACACATTTCACTGGCATCAGTAAATTCACACCAGTCCACTAAAAAACACTTTTCTGGACTGTGAACTGTCAGATACTAGGAATACTAGACTTGACGTTTTCTATTCATCACACTGTAAAATGTGCCAAAAAAGTGACTATTTCATATCTCATATCTGTAAATCACTGCTATATTTATTAGGTTAGATTTCATACCTGCACGCTAAACTATGTTGATGCTCAGAGCTGGGTAGATTACTTACAAATTGTAATCTGTTACTGATTCCAAATTACATGATGAAAAATTGTAGTTAGTAATGTAATCCACACTGTAAAATGAAAAAAGTTGTTTCAACTAAAAAAGGTAGTGTTGATGCTGCCTTAAAATTTTAAGTTTACTTAACTCAAATGTCCAAGTTGTCACATAGTACAACTTAACATTTCACGTTGACTAAACATAAAATTTTAAGGCAGCTTGAACACTTACTTTTTTAAGTTAAAACAACTTTTTTTTTTTTAACAGTGCATTACATTACACATTATAGGTAATATAATCAGAGTACTTTTAGATTACTTTTGACCTAACTAATTTATCACATTGATTTAAATATGACAATCTTGTACTATATTGACCTATAAATACAAAGATTATACATGATTACATTTTTTATCTTTTAAATGTTCCTTTCTAATATATCACACAAAGACCACGCACACAGCATTTGACCACTGGATTTATAAAAATCATTTCAGGTTTAAGAAGTGTTTCAACATTACTATTGATGAGCACATTTATTTTTATTTGAATGATCACTCAGCAGGATAATTAACCATGTATTACTATGTCTTTGAAAGGCTTTGAAACACATCAAATTGCACATTATTTCTTATTTACAGTTGAGGTCAAAAGTTTACACACATCTTCAAGAATGTTAATTATTTTACCAAAATAAGAGGGATTATACAAAATGCATGTTATTTTTTAGTTAGTACTGACCTGAAAAAGATATTTCACATAAAAGATGTTTACATATAGTCCACAAAAGAAAATAATAGTTTCATTTATAAAAATGACCCTGTTCAAAAATGTACATACACTTGATTCTTAATACTTGTGTGGTTATCTGAATGATCCACAGCTGTGTTTTTTTGTGTAGTAATAGTTGTTCATGAGTCAAATGTTTATCCTGAACAGTTAAACTGTCTGCTGTTCTTTAGAAAAATCCTTCAGGTCTCACAAATTCTTTGGTTTTTCAGCATTTTTGTATATTTTAACCCTTTCCAAGCATCTATTACGAAAGATTCAAACGCTCACTGATGCTCCAGAAGGAAACATGACGCATTAAGAGCTGGGGGATGAAAACTTTTAAATTTAATGACACATGTAAATATCTTCTATGGCTTCTGAAGGGCAGTACTAAATGAAAAAAATATGATGTTTAGGCAAAATAAGAAAAATGTACACATCTTCATTCTGTTCAAAAGTTTTCACCCCCGGCACTTCATGCATCGTTTTTTTCTTCTGAAGCATCGGTGAGCGTTTAAACCTTTTGAGCCTTTTAGAATATCTCACAAAACAATGGCAATAAGTCACTAATACTGAATATTTAAAATAATAAGACCTGCAAGACAAGTGTTTTAAAAATGTGCCCTTTATTGTGTTATTTGATATCAGCCCATCTCTCCAGATTCAAAATGACTGACTAAAACAATTGAGATATGAGCCGGTCAAACTTAAAATACACCAAAAATGGATGATTACAGGTGGCACACTGCGTTTGGATTGCTGGTTCAGACTGAGAATTGTCCGAGCTCCGGCTAAGCCTACCCTGCATAATTGGTTAAACTTGGCCTGGTCGCTTTAACCCAGGTTATATATCACTGTCTTGAAGTTCACTTTATCTTAACAGCTTTAATGCAGACTTAGGGAACCTCTCATGTTCACTTCAAAGCCCCGTTCCGAAAGCCTTCAAAGTCAGAGACTAAAACCTCTGTATCGCCCCATCGGACTCGGCTCGAGTGTGGGAAAATTTGTTAGCGAGCAACAACATTTCATACTCCAATTCCGTTTATTTAGGAAATTCACTCATTAAACATATCAAGTAAAGAAAACAGTCCAGAGAAGTACAGGATGGAAAAGAGCTTTATTTAAAAAAGGTGATCTGTGATAGAAGGGAACGCGTACGGTTACAAACTAAATGTGACATTCTATCGCTAGCGGACAGTTCTTATTAACATCCAGAACAGTGGAACAGACAACAGGAACGAAACAGGCCAGCTCAGGTTGACTCACAGACTATTTGCGGACAGAGTGATGGCTCACATCAATTAAACATGTTTTCCTCTTCAAGTTGTTTTTCAGAGTCACAAAAACGAACAGTTTTACACCAAATGTTTGAAATAAAAAAGAAAAATACAGGAAAGATGGCTCACTAACAAAAAAATGACGGTAGTACGTTTCTCGAAACTATCACGCGAGTTGATCCGAGCACTTCATGAAGAAAGACGGCCAACAAATGGCAACACCGCCTCAGGAGAGAACAGAACGATTACCTTTTTTTTTCTACCGAAGTAACATCAAGCCTGCATGTCGTGGTAAACACATCACGTGGGAATACAGAGGAAATGATTGGTTTTAAAAAGGGGCTCCCCCCGCCGTCTCCTCACTCACTTTGTAATTTGCCTCAACAGTAAATCAGAGCTCACTGCTGGGCCCTCTGACTTCAGCGTGGAGTTGTCCTCTCCCAGCATTCCTGCGCTCATGAATCATTCTGATTCCTGGCTTCCACCAGGCATTTCCTCTACAACTCTCTCCCTCTCAAAATTCAGCAAGGAGCAGAGCGCTGCTCACGATTCAGGGCAGCCTTCGATTTGGGCCACAGGAGAACAGGGAACACAGAATGTCATTCTAGAGCTTTCCAGATCTTGTTCCAACCGTTAAAGGAATGTTTCGGGTTTCAATACAAGTTGAGCTCAATCGACAGCACATAGCATAACACTGATTACTACCAAGCCATTAAAATACTCACCAATTCAATAGTATGTAAGCAATATGCATGCTTGCTGTCATTTTACAACAACAGAATGTCATAGAATAGAATGTTTCAATAGAACATCTAATTACAATTTTTATAAAGTAATTATATTATATTACACTACGAGTCAAAAGTAGATTTTAATGTTTTTAAAGAAGTCTCTTCTGCTCACCAAGCCTGCATTTATTTGATCCAAAGTGCAGCAAAAACAGTAAAATTTCGAAATATTTTTACTGTTTAAAACAACTGTTTTCTATTTGAATAGATTTTAAAACGTAATTTATTCCTGTGATTTCAAAACTAAATTTTTAGCATCATTACTCCAGTCACATGATCCTTTAGAAGTCATTCTAATATTCTCATTTGTTGCTCAAAAAACATTTCTGATGCTGAAAAGAGATGAGTAGAATTTTTTCAGGTTTCTTCAATAAATAGAAAGTTCAGAAGAACAGCATTTATCTGAAATAGAAATCTTTTGTAACATTATAAATATCTTTATCATCACTTTTGATCAATTTAAAGCATCCCTGAGAAATAAAAATATCAATTTCTATAATTAATGAAGACTGGAGTAAATGCTGAAAATGTAGATTTGATCACAGGAATAAATTAGAATAGAAAGCAGTTATTTTAAATAGTAAAAACATTTCACAATATTACTTTTGCTGTATTTTGGATCAAGTAAATTCAGGCTTGGTGAGCGGAAGAGTCTTCTTTAAAAAAAAACATCAAAAATCTTACTGTTCAAAAACTTTCGAGTGATCGTGTATATTATATTATATTATATTATTGAAAAATTGGAGCTCAATTATTTATTTTTCTTTTTTTTTTAAATTTTGTGGTAATCAACATTATCCTACAAGTGCTGTTAACTGGGTTTAACTTGTGTTAGAACCTAAAATATTCCCTTTATTCTGTTTTTGTGTGGATTTTCATGGTTTCCAGACAATTTGGGAGTCTCTCAGCAAACAAAGTTTTTTTCATTATACAAACTGTAACATATCTTTATAATAACATTCATAAAAAGCAAAGAAAGGTCTATAAGAAATCCATAGTGCCATTGGAAATCACAGAAATATCCTACAAGAGGTGCTGTTTCTCAAAGGATGGGTAGAAAGTAGAAAGGATTTCTTAAATTATCATTTCAACAAACAATCAAAAACTGCTTTGTAGCATTTAAAAGACCAAGTTGGCTAAATTTTCACCTTATTCAATTATATACAAAACATACAACGTACAATACAGAGACCACTTCACAAGTTCACGAATGAGACCAGTTCTGAAGCTCTGTGTCGTGTAAGCATGTGGCGTGTACAGTATGTTAGCCTGTGCCTTCGTGTGCGAGTGTGAAGATGAATCTGTCGTTTCATATCATGGCCTGGATCACCACCCTCCCTTTAACCTGGTGAATGTAGGAGCTCTGCTTGTCGGCCAGGCTCTGAGTGACCATTGTCTCATCATCACTGGCAATGGGCTCCTCTTTCACCCGGATGACTCCGGGATGAGTGTCCAGTTGCCCGATGGGTGAAGCGGAGGTGTTGCTGCGGATGCTGTCGGGGCTGTGCTTCCTGATGACGCCAGCAGAGGGCGAGCTGTCCTCCTGCATGGCCTGGTCATGAAAATCCTCTTCCTCCTCCGACTCCTGCAGGTGGACGTTTGGCTGACGAAGCTGCTCGATTGATTTCGAAAGCATCTGTGGGAGAGAGAAACATCATTTATTATTGGATCTTCTGGATGTTCAGAAGTGTTTCAGTCAGTCAGTGATTTATTGTTTCTGTGGCAACACAAACACTGTCGTTTACCGGAATTGGAACTCATTCACAAGATGGAATAACAGCCAAACTGTGAGCCTCATATAAATATATCCTACGTCAAGTAAATATAGTTATTGTGTCCTGGAATTAGTAAAATACTTTTTATATCTTCCACTAAAGCCTGTAAGCGGATGTGAAATTACACAGGTGCCCTATTTAGCACAGGTAAAACATTCAGTGATTAAGCCAGAAAGCTAATCCCTGATTTCACAGCATTCATGACCTCATTTCTCTCAGAAATCATTTATTACTCCTAGCTACAACAGTTTAGGGTTACAGAGAGATTATTTACTTGTAAATAATTAGATAGAATAATTAGGAGTCGCTTCCAGTCACATCACAACACTTTTATGGTACAAATGGAATAGCGGGTCAATTAAATGATGCTCATTTGTTTTGTAGGATCTATTATTTGACTTAAAACACATATACAGTTGAAGTCAAAAGTTTACATACACCTTGCAGAATCTGCACAATGTTAATTATTTTACCAGAATAAAAGGGATCATACAAAATGCATGTTATTTTTTATTCAGTACTGACCTGAATAAGATATTTTACATAAAAGACATTTACATATAGTCCACAAGAGAAAATAATAGTTGAATTTATAAAATTGACCCCGTTCAAAAGTTTACATACACTTGATTCCTAATACTGTGTTGTTACTTGAATGATCCACAGCTGTGTTTTTTGTTTAGTGATAGTTGTTCATGAGTTTGTCCTGAACAGTTAAACTGCCTGCTGGTCTTTAGAAAAATCCTTCAGGTCCCACAAATTCTTTGGTTTCTTAGCATGATTTTGAGATCCATCTGTTCACACTGAGGACAACTCCAGAAAGAAAAACAATGTATTGAGAGCCAGGGAGTGAAAACGCTTGAACAGAATGAAGATGTGAACATTTTTCTTATTTTGCCTAAATATCATATTTTTCTCATTTGCTACTGCCCTTCAGAATCTACAGATACTTTCCCAGTAGACTAAATAAATTAAATCTCTAAACCTCCAGCTCTAACTGCATCATATTTGCTTCTGGAGCATCAGTGAGCGTTTGAACCTTATGTAATAGTTGCATATGAGTCCCTCAGTTGTCCTCAATGTCAAAAGATGGATCTCAAAATCATAAAGTCATTGTTGGAAAGGGTTCAAATACACAAAAATGCTGTAAACCAAAGAATTTGTTTGACCTGAAAGACTTTTCTGAAAAACAGCGGACAGTTTAACTTTTCAGGACAAACAAGGGACTCGTGAACAACTATCACTAAACAAAAAACACAGCTGTGTCACTTCTGATAGCCTAGCAGTTAGCACACTGACATATAGTGCAACTGCACCTCTGACGACCCAAGTTTGAGTCCCATCTCGTTGTTCTTTGCCAATCCTGTTCCCAACTCTCCACCCCACACTTTCATGTCATACTCTACTGTCCTGTCCATTAAAAAGCATAAAAAAGGCCAAAATGTATGTAAACTTTTGAACAGGGTCATTTTTATAAATTCAACTATTATTTTCTCTTGTGGACTATATATAAATATCTTTTATGTGAAATATCTTACTCAGGTCAGTACTAAATAACATGCATTTTGTATGATCCCTCTTTTTTTTTTTAGTAAAAATAATTAACAGTTTCCAGATTCTGCAAGGTGTATGAAAACTTTTGACTTCAACTGTAAATGCAATTCATAAATAAGATTTGGATACATCTCTTCTATGATAGGCATGTTTGAATTTGTGAATGAACATTATTTAAATTTTTTGGGGGGGGGTGTTAATTTAGAAATGTCAAATGCCATTTTTAGAGTCAGTAAATTCAGACTTACAATCAATTTCCAAATTCATATAACACCAACATGAACACAAGGACTGTATTTCTAAGCACCTGTGTTTTAAGTAGTTTTCAACATGTAACATTTTTGTATTTAAATATGATTTGCTACAGTTTCACATCATTTGAACATCAAAAACAACTCAGTTCGCAACTGTCAAACTACAGTCACGCAACTACACCAGTCATTTGTAACCCAGACCAGACTGTTTTTTGTACACACCTCTGGCGACTGAGGCCATAACAATAAATAGCCAAAACAAGTGCTCTCTGGGCACTTTTGATCTTCATGTCTGAAAATTGCACTTGTAACCTTGAATTTCCCATAGCACTCTCAGCAATAATAAGGCAGATCAATCTGCAAGCTCCCGCTAACAATGGAGTCTTTCACAGCGCGAGCCTCCCGTGTCGCTAACCTTGCATGCGCGGCAGAATAATTGCACTTAAACGGATGGCCAGGTCACGGCTGCTGGTGCACAGAAACACAAATATTTCCACAGGGGAACAAAAGTATGTATTCTATACACTTTGGTGCCCATTTGAACTTGTCCCTGTGCAATTTTGTGGTGTTAGCACGCAACTGATGCCTTAAGCTATGCTAATTCAACTGCCGCTTCTGAACCCAGAACAGGTTTTTCCCTCCATAATGGAGATGGGCTGTCTAACTTTAGTTCCCATGTGAACTAAACGGTATTTCAGGGAAAATGTGCTTTGGGATGACAACATAATCATTCAGCTACATCCTTATCTTCCCATGATAGCATTAAAATCATGACGGGTCGGTTAAATGATTGTACCTTGTTGATGTGGACCTGTTGCTGGTACTGTTTCTGTTTCTCCAGGAAGTTCTGGTGTTGCTGCTGAATCACAAGTTGAGCTAGTGTGCTCTGGGGCAGCGGAGCCGATTGGGTTCGATTTAAGGGCCGGTGGCGGGGCAGTTTGGGTCGGGTGCTGCTCGGAGAGCTTTCCATCATGGCCAACGGAGAAGGAGGATGCACAGGACTTTGACCTATGTAACAAAACATATGGATCTGGTAAATATAAATCTAACAGAATAGAACAGTTTCACCCTCACAGGTTTCATTTTAAAGAAACAGTGCACCCAAAAATGAAAAACTGAGATATTTATTCACTCCAGATCTCCTTGGCATGTTGCCTAGAGAAGGAGTAATGCTTAATTTGTGAATGAATCATTCATTTAGGTTGGTTCTTCTCAATGAATCAGTTGATTCAGTTCACAAAGCAGTCTGAATGATATGATTCCAAAGCTGGAATACGCTTGATTTCTGCCCCAGTTTACACTAAAGGTGATATGGACTCTACAGATTTGAATTGACACTCAGATTTCATAAAATTACGATTGAACCACTGATGGACTGTTTTAACAATGTCCTTACTACCTTTCTGGGCCTTGAACATCATAGCTGCGTTGCTGTTGAGTCAGAAAGCCCTTGGATTTCATCAAAAATATCTTAATTTGTGTTACGAAGATGAACGAAGATCTTACAGATTTGGAACCACATGAGGGTGAGAAAATGACAATTTGTGGGTGAACTATTCCTTTAAAGACTAAAAAAAAAAAGCCACAGGCTAAAAGGTTACAGGTTCAAACCCCACAAGGGAAAGTCTTGAGCAACCAACACTTAACCCCATGTTGCTCCAGTGGGGAATGTACCTGTAACTTAACAATGCCAAGTGAAAGCTGTGAAAAAAGATTTATTTTATTCAACTGAAAAAGAATTCTGAAGTATTCTTAAGAATCTTGTACATCAAAGATGTTCTCACCAGTAGAGAGGATCTTTTGGTGGCGGAGTTGCTCTTTCTGGAGGAGGTGCTGCAGGAGAGCTTGGTGGCTGCTGCTCACTTTGGTCTCCATCGCAACAGACAAGGGGACTGGACCCAGAAGTTGGGTGGGCAAACCCTGAATGACCGCTGATACGCCACCACCCTCAACATGCTTCTCTTGAAATCCTAAAGCAGCCTGACAGGTGACAGAGAGGATATGGTATATTTATTTCTACTGGTTCACTTGCAAATGTATTGAATGAATTCACTGATGTGTTCTGATAAACAATGGATTTTATGGGACGGTCTTGGATTGTTCAGATCAAAATGTCTCTTGTAGCCAAATATATGTATACAAATGTATTCATGTTTGTTTAATTTTCTAGGTAGGGAGCTATAAACTATTTAAACTGCAAATTAACTCAAGATTAAAGATTATTTTGGAGTTACACTTGATTATTCTGCTTTGGCTGGACTTTAAACAGCAGTAATGGATGAGGTGACTGGGGATGGCTGGAGTGCAACCGACACCAGACACTTAAGCACAATATTTATCTAAGGCCTATAAAAACCCCAAGGTCAAAGGCCAGCACCCTGAGGCTACACATATCATCCAGTCAGCCAGTGATGGCTAGTCTTTTAACAGTCAAAGCAATATGCAGCTGAGCCAAGGCCATAAACTACATTTCCCCTCATTTATCAGTGTAAACATCCACATTAAATTCATTAGAATTTAATCAGTTTTGGTGACTATAAACTGGAGTTTAAAAGAGACATAAATTAAAAATTAGATTTTTTTTAATAATAAAGTCCTGATTACCTTACAGTCGAGTGACAACTTAATCCAAGAGTGAGAACAAAATTATATATATATATATATATATATATATGGAACTATTACAGAGGGTTCAAATGCTCATTGATGAGAGCTGGGAGTGAACACTTTTTGAATTTGAACATCAGGGTAAATTTAACTCAACTTGTCTTCTGGGGAACATGTAAATATCTTCTGTAGCTTTTGAAGGGCAGTACTAAATTAAAAAAATATGACATTTAGGCAAAATAAGAAAAATGCACACATCTTTATTCTGTTCAAAAGTTTACACCCCTGTCTCTCAATGCATCGTGTTTCCTTTTGAAGCATTACTGAACCTTCTGTAATAGTTGCATATGAGTCCCTCAGTTGTCCTCAGTATGAAAAGATCTTAAAATCATATAGTCATTGTTGGAAAGGGTTCAAATATACAAAAACGCTGAAAAACCAAAGAACCTGTGGAACCTGAAGGATTTTTCTGAAGAACAGCAGACAGTTTAACTTGTGTTGTGACAAACAAGGGACTCATGAACAACTATCACTAAACAAAAAAACACAGCTGTGGATCATTCAGGTAACACACAAAATAAACTCTTAGCTTATTAGACTTCTTTCAAAAGCATTAAAATATCTTAATAACTCCAAACCTTTGATCGGTAAATGAGCAATATCACACAAGCAGGAGAAATATCATATTATACCACTATATTAATAATTAATTAATTAAATATAATATTTCTACACTATATTATATAAATACAGTATATTAATTATTAGAGATATATAATATAATATTATATTTTATAAAAAGGAATATTTAAATATTTAAACTGCCATTTAAAAGTTCGGGAGCAGATTTTTTGTTTTTAAAGTCTCTTGCTCACCAAGGTTGTGTTTATTTGATCAAAAACACAGAAAAAAAATAATATTGTGAAATAGTTTTGCAATTTAAAACAACTCTTTTCTATTTTAATATACTTATTACTTATATAATATAGAACTTCAAAAAAGAATAACAATGTAACAATGTAAGTCTTTACTATGACATTTTATCAGTTTAACACAACACACAAATGATTTCTGAAGGATCATGTGACACTGAAGACTGGAGTAATGACAGCTTTTCATCACAAAAATAAATTATACTTTAAAATATTTAAAAATAGATAACCGTTATTTTAAATCGCAATTTTATTTCACAATATTACTGTTTTTTCTCTATTTTTGATTAAATTAATGAATATATATATATATATATATACTTCTTTTATTTAAAATATTAAATATAAACTAAAATATTAAAATATGTTTTAAGATTTTGTTTCACTTATTTTAATAAAAGCCTTGATACCTAAATAAATTGTACTGCCATACGCATTTCAGTCTGATTCAGTGTTACAGAGTTCAGAGGGACGCATTGTGTCATGCTGTTCATGCCAAAAATCCAGACATGGTGTGAACTGGCTTTAACAGGGGAAGTTGTGAAAGACGATGCATGTCATTATTTCACTTACGCTTATGGGAGAAGAGGCAGCCGAGAGACCCAGGGAGATATTGGGCAGCGATGGAGACGTATAGAGATTTAACATAGACACCGAGCTTTCAGGCCCTAATAACCTCGGCTGTGACGGCCACCGCTGTAATGGAAAAAGAGAGAGAGGGAGGGAGGGAAGAAGAGAGAAACAGAGATATTTTGAAATCCCACCATGGACCATTGGAAAGAGCAACAGCAACAGAACAATAAACTTTAACGTACTAAAACGAATGACGGTTTTGTTCCTGCCACAGCGGAGCTGTGTGAGCTCAACTGGAGGCCGTAAAACCAAGGCCACGGAGAAGCCCACAAACGCAGAGTCGTATCCCAGTCGCTATCATTTCTCAAACCGAACTGTATCAGAGGAAAAAACAGTCTCACTGCAGTCTTTCTGATCAGTTTTCGACTGTACTTCCTCTATCCAGTGGTGCGGCCCATCAGCATGTGGCAGAGGGGCTGTACTGTTTACCCTCCAATCCCTCCTGCCTATTCACTGACCTGTATGTGGATATCCGGCCTTATTTGACCCAGGGGACCAGTTCCCTCTGAAAGAAGATACCCAATGTAACGGATCACAAACACGGCTGGCTTTCGAAACTGGCGCGGTGTCTGCGGGTAGCGCCGGTACGATCCACGAGACGTCAAGCTTGTGTCAATACAATAGCGATCGGCCGTGTTTGTGTTGTTAACGTGTCTTTGGCTACCAACGGCTGGTGGATCAATTAAGCTCAACCACCCACCACCTCGACCCTGGATCGCAGCGCAATAAGCATTCCTTGTCGGCTATTGCATTGGAGGTCCATGGGAGTGTAAACAGTGGTGTTGAAGAATAACACAGCTGCTAAGCTGAGGCTTCACAGAGACATGTCACATTTGCCCAGAATACACCTCTTTGTGAGCAAAGTCCACAGGGACCCGGAGGAACCAAGCCGTGAAGCCACCAGGAAGTGAGTCAGAGGGAGCTAATGAACATCGGCAAATGGGAAAAGCTCTCCGTGTTCCTAAAGGAATATTTTGGGTTCAATACACGTTATGCTCAACTGGAAGTAAGACTGAATGATGTGGTGAAAAATACTCAAATTGTGATTTTTCAGATTACTGCAATTCATTTTTAAGCTTGATCGTAGGGTCTTACATTTTGGCCCATAATATGATTATGAAATTTGTATTAAAATTACATATATATATAAAAAACTACTAATATAAATTTCACTGTAAGACACTGAAAACACTAGAACATGAGCTGCTCATGTGTAAATGAACACAATGCCACGCTTCACTTTAAAACATAAGCGCTTCATTATTTGATTATATCGCAGCCTATCGATTTGATCCTTTTATAAAGCAAATTTGGTTTAATTTTGATAAAGTGTGCAGCCCTAATTGACAGTATTGCGGTGTGATGTTGATAAACACAAAAATAATTCTGTTTTGTTAAGGTTAAGGGAGGCACTTATAATAATTGAATTGGGCCCATTTTTGAACTATTTAAAATAAAAATGTGAAGTTATTGTACAAAAGTACATTAGTTTTTCTGTTAAAACCTCTGTTTTATGTTATTCTTTTAAATTTTATGATCATATTAGCGTTTTAGTCATTATGCTCTCCAGAAAATGAATCAAAACTGAATATAACTTTACACAGAAAAAGTTAGAAGTTTTTTCCACAATACAATTAATTTGCATATTTATTTATCTTGATTTATTTTTAGGTTTTGTCCCTAAAATGTTGAAGCAGTGAGTATTTTATAGTGCAAATCGATTAATCACATCTAAATATAAAATTAAAGTGTTTACATAATATGTGTGTACTGTGTATGCTTATACGTATATATAAATGTATATATTTAAAAAATATTTACATGTATATATTCATATATGCTGTTAAACGATTAATCTCGATTAATCACATCCAAAATCCAAAGAGGTTTTTGTTTACATACTATTTGTGTGTGTGTACTGTGTACATTTATTACGTATATATAAATACACACACATACAGGATATATTTTGAAAATATTTCCATGTATATATTTAAATTTATATAATTCATATTATATATATATATATAAAACATTTTTCTTAAATATATACATGCATTTCTGTGTATTTATATATACATAATAAATATACACAGTACACACACATACATATAATAAACAAAAACGTTTATTTAGGATGCGATTAATCAAGATTAATCACTAATATAAATATATATTGCATACATTTCTTAAATATATACATGTATATGTGTATATATATATATTTGTAAGTATACACAGTACACACTCATATATTATTTTAACACAAATTTTTATACAGTTTTATTTTGGATGTAATTAATCGCGATTAATCGTTTGACAGCACTAATATAAATATATATTACATACATTTCCTAAATATATGCATGTATGTGTGTATTTATATATACGTATAAGTACAGACAGTACACACACATATTACATTAACAAATTTTTATACAGTTTTATTTTACTTCCTTATTTCAGAACACCACTCCGCACTACTATATATATAAGCGATTGAGCTTAACATCTACTGAACCTGCACACTATTTTGAAGGTTGTTAGTGAGAATATCCATAGGTGAGCCTTGAACGTAACTTTATTTTGAGCTATATCTGATCTACTCTTTCTTGCCCTGAGCTTTACGAGAGCTGCAGGCAAAGAAAACCACATAGCTATGCCAGTAAAGGTTAGCGGTACAGAGCAGGAGTTTGTGGGAGGAAGTGAACTTCCCTCTTTATTGTCCGTGCTGGGAGCCGTTTGCATTGGACTGAGACGGACAAGCAGGTCGCAGGCTGTAGAGACAGAGTTGTGTTTTCATAGCTGCACGAGGACAGGCTGGGCTTGTGTTGAGGAAATTTACGGGCACGGCCTGGTGGCCATCAACTTTTCTTTTAGATGTACAGGTTTTAATCTTTCAGGAAAGCTTTGATGAAACTGCTGTGCGAAAGCTTAACTGTTAATAGACTTGCATACCTGTAATAAAACATGTTTAATGTAAGTACCTCAGTACGTGTGGTGACTGGGAGAGAGGAGGGTCCGTTTTCAGCTCCCAAGGCACTGCAGGCCCCGTTGGGTGAACTGGGCCCCGATCCCGGTGCACTGCTGCTGACTGTGGATTCTGGGGAAAATGATAATAAATGGATATAAGTGCAAGTATAGACATTATTGATAATATATTATATAAACTGTAGATCTATAAATCCTTCATATGGTTTTGAAACAGTTCAATGGTTTCAACAAATGGTTTTATATGAAATTAAATGTCAAGTGTAAATTCCAGGTATATTTTACCAG
>JAHKKF010504076.1:0-24147 GCA_019740295.1 Labeo calbasu
GGGGGAGGTAGAGAAAAGAGAGCTAGAATGGGGAAGTGAACACACTAGCAGAGACATCCAAAGGCCTCCAAGCCCTGTCAGATCTAGCAGACAGATTGCATCACTTTTGTGCGGCTTACCACAGCCATCATGTGCGACTTTCAAATGTTAGAAGCATTTCAACTGTCAGAATATCACTGCATGTATGATACTACGCTTAAAAGTAGTTAGCTGATGAGTAAAGAATCTTCAATCTTCGCTGCATTTGTAGCTCGTTCGTTTTGAACTCAGTTTGGGTTCTATACTTCCTACACTGTTCTTTTTTTGTTATTAAACACACCCATTTGTTTCTAGCTGTCGCATTAAAGATGAGAGTTATGAGTTCTCAGTAATTGTGAAAAATCTGTCAGATGGAATTATACTGGTATAATCCCCACCTAATTGAATTCAAATTTAATTGTATTGCCAGTGCACATTTACAAAAAATACAATAACTTATATCTACAAAAACCATGTGTGTGTGTATGTGTAAAAGCCCATGTAAAAGCTTACATTACCCAAGCAATTATTAGTTTAGCACCCATTAGTGGTAACTGGGTGCACATATTCCCTTGGCCCGCTAATGTATGTTCTCATATTAACACTCCCGTTGTGTTGTAGACCTGCATTAGTGCCATTAGAGTTGAACAACATTGTATAAAATGTTTTGTGAATTTTGACAAGGCCCATAAAGTATAAGAGATTACAGTATGCGATGGGATTTTGTGCCCTGTATATGACTCCTTGCAGACTGCGTGTGATGAGTTTTAGCTTGTCTCTGTTTTTCTCTCGTCCTCTTTCTCATGCATCAGATTGAGATCTGCGGTGAGTTAATGTGTTAAAAGGCTGTGCTTTGGGCCAAATGGGGCGTGTGAGTGCTTTAATAGCACCACATAACACTCATTAATTAATGAAATATTCTGTGGTTACCGTCTGAGACCCATTTTGACAGAGTGCTCGCAGTCTAGAGGCTAGGTGTCTGCTCCAATAGGTTTCAACCGAATGGACACAGAAGGTTTTAGCGCTCAAGATCCACTTAGGGGTCACTCGAAAACTTTGTTGGAGTCTTTCTGTGCAAACTACAAGAGGCAAAAGTTTTGTTTGTGTTGTTCTCAGCAGTTTTTCACCTCGCTGTTTCTAAATTGTTTGCCACGCACAGCTGCGCTAAAAGAATGCATAAACAACAGATCAAGAAATCCCCCAGATTTTATACGTCTTCAA
Organism: Labeo calbasu; assembly: GCA_019740295.1. NCBI lineage: Eukaryota > Metazoa > Chordata > Actinopteri > Cypriniformes > Cyprinidae > Labeo > Labeo calbasu. Next base: position 1,240 of record JAHKKF010504076.1, read on the forward strand.
GCCATTGCAAGTGATGTGTTGATTTGAGAATGTAAGTAGGGTAATCTTTTGTTCAGGTATGATATTAAATATTAAATTGCATCAGGCAAACAAGTCAGACACATAATAGCTCTGCTGACTATACAACTTTGGCTTTGTTGGTGTGTCTGCACACTGAATGAAGCTCAGGTGCTGTCGAGATAATGATGTGATTTAAAAGCCTACCAGCCATTTAGTGAAGAAGCTAAACATAGCTCTGGAAGTCTGACACACACGTTCTGCTCTTACTGGAAAAAAAACGAGATAACAATAAATAAAAACATGACCTTATAAACCATGTAAGAGGTCTGGGATGTTGACATTTAGCTGATTGTTGTAAAAAGAAGCTCTCTGGACAGCATCTATCTATCTATCTATCTATCTATCTATCTATCTATCTATCTATCTATCTGTATGTGTATTTATCTGACAATCAGTGATTTTTGAGATATTTGTTTTTAAAATACAATTGGATTTCATTAAATTTTTCTTCAGAATTATGACATTACATGGTCACTCACTAACCCTAAAATACTAACTCAACACTGCAGATTCAAAAATATATCCATCGTCTAATAAACAAGAAATCAAAATGTAAAAGTATCTTTAAAAACAAAACAAAAAAAGTATATTTTAAAAATGCTGGGTTAAAAGCAACCCAGCCCTGGGTGAAATATGGACAGACAGATTGGTTGGGTTGGTTTGACCCAACATTTTAAATGTTAAATGTTTAACCCAACTTCCTATGTAGTTTTATCAACAATTGCTTAAATATGACTGTATTTCTACTTAAAATTGACCCAAAATAGGTTGGAAATTAACATTTAGTAATATGTTAAATAAATGAACATTTATTGATAAGTTGAATAAATAGTAATTAAATAATAATCGTTTTTTTAATTTCTTATTAATAAATGTTCACCTTTTGATTATTGCTGATGCCTCTAGTAATTATGTGTCTGATTTTGGATTCATTTTAAGCCAGCCATATGTGGACCACAAAACCAGTTATAAGGGTAAATTTTTTGAAATTGAGATTTATACATCATCCGAAAGCTGAATAAATAAGCTTTCCATTGATGTGTGGTTTGTTAGGATAGGACAATATTTGTTCAAGAATCAAGGGTGCCAAAAATCCAAAATATTGAGAAAATTGCCTTTAAAGTTGTCCAAGTGAAGTTCCTAGCAATGCATATTACTAATCAAAAATTAATTTTTGATATATTTACAGTATGAAAATTACAAAATATCTTTACGGTACATGATCTTCACTTAATATCCTAATGATTTTTGGCATAAAAAAAGTCAACAATTTTGACCCATAAAACGTATTGTTGGCTAGTGCTGCAAATATACCCGTGCTACTTACGACTGGTTTTGTGGTCCAGGGTCACATACAGTATTTTTTAAACAATAGCTGAGTTAAATAAGAAAGTTGAGTAAAACATTTAACCCAACGGTTGGTTCAAAACAACCTAGTCGCTGCAAGGGTTGTCCATATTTCACCCAGCGCTGGGTTGTATTTAACCCAGCATTTTTTAGTGCACATCTTTTAATAGGTTTCACAGCTGTGTCCTTAGTTTTTGTCAACACCATCAGAAATGTAAAAATATATACTGTAATTAGATCATATCAAAGTCAGTGGCATCCTGAAGATTCTTTTTCTGTATTTCATGAGTTAAATGAGGTCACACAGCCTCTGGTGAACAGTTTTTGTTTTTTTTGTAATTGATGTTATTATTAATAATATCATTACTATTTTATGTTCATGATTTTCTGTCAAAAAAAAAAAAAGATAGCTCCATCACTAACTGGTATAGGAACACCACAAAGACTAAACCAGGCCTACATATTTCCAAAATGTAGTTACATAAAAAATAATATTTATTTAGCAATATAAAATTAGCTACTATTTTTGTATCTGATTGTGTAGCCCACAAGGACAAACTTGCTCCCAAGGTAATAACCTTTGTACATGTTGAAGATAAATCAAAAATTATACCTTGATACTGTACATAAATGTGTATTTGTTCGTCTGTTTTGTTCCAGTAGTCTACTCAAGAGCAGTGTGAGTTCGCGTCTGTGTGCTGTATTTACACACACTAGTTATTAGGCTGCTCTCAGAAGGCGACGTCAGTGACTGAGAATCAGCAGCAGCTTGAGCGCCTGAGATGATTAACGCTGTTACCGAATCTCCACGGCTCTCCCGGTTCTCACGCGCAGAGCGTGTAAACGGCGCTAGACGCGGGTGACAGTTGTCGCTGCTGGACTCGTGCCCTGAGGAAACCGAAGGGGGTGCCGCAAGGTCAGACGGCGAGACCTCCCGAGTTTGGCACTGGTGTCCGTCAGTCAGTCAGTCTGGCCGACTCGCTCATTGAGACAAAGCAAAATAACTACAGTTGAAAACACTCTCAGATTTCAGGCGGTAGTATGTTTCCCGCCTGAAATATGAGCGTCTGTTCTTCAGCGTTATTCGCGGGTCGCCAACGGTGTGAAGAGGTGTGATATAGCCTCGGTTTATTTCAGAGCGGACATAAAATCTTACTTCACGTCACGTTTGCTGTCTAAAAGAGGCCAAATGATTATGTCATCTGACATTTACAGAAAACGAACCCCATCCGCAAGCATTTTAACGTGCTTTTTTAATAGTGACTTGTGACTTCTGCAGTTCACATGCAGGTCTTCTTTTTATAACCAGGTATATTGGGAGAGAAAATGTATGAGAAATTAAAATGTCACTGTGACCGTCTCTTCGTGAGGTCGAGTTGACAGACATTTCAGTTCCGGGTCTGTCCACCAGAGGGCGGGCTTGATCGCGGGTTTTCATCTATTGATCATTGTGCTTTCTATCATTCTGCTGTGTTCATACACAAAACTAAAGGAATAAAATTAATTTGTGAATTCTGTTATGGAGTTAAAATCAGCTTCGCATTTAAAACTTTGTGACCCTTAAGTAGCATGGGTGTTTGTAGCATTAGCAAAAATACATTGTACGAGTCAAAATGATCCATTTTTCTTTTTTTGCCAAAAACCATTATGATATTAAGTAAAGATCATGTTCTATGATGATATTTTGTAAATTTCCTACTGTAAATATATCAAACTTAATTTTTAATTAGTAATATGCATTACTAAGAATTTGATGTGGAGAACTTTAAAGTTGATTTTTCCAATATTTTGCTTTTTTTGCACTCTCAGATTCCAGATTTTCAGATAGTTGTATCTCGACCAAATATTATCATATCCTAACAACCCACACATCAGCTTTCAGATAATGTTTAAATCTCAATAAAAAAAAAAGACCCTTATGACTGGTTTGTGGTCCAGTGCACGGTTGCCAGGTCTTTTCAACAAAACCCGCCCAATTGCTACTCAAAACTAGTCCAAGAGTAGCCTAATTGCGTTTCGAGGGGGGTCCTCTGGTAAAAATTGCATTCCCGGGGGATAAAATACACATTTTTTGGTGGGGTTCCCTGGTAAAATTAGCATTCCAGGGGCTAAATATTACATTAGTGAGGGCGCTTCAACCCACAGACATGAAAAACAACCTGTGGCAACAGTGTTAAAGTAGCCCAATTCCATGGGAAAACCGTTGACTTGGCAACACTGGTCCAGTATCACATTTATGTAGGCTGTTAAGATCTATACAAGCCTATTTACATGCTTTTATTTTATAAAAGTTTGTAACTTTCTATTTATCTGTGTCTTCAAGGACGTACTTCGGCATTTGCATCCATAGTCCAGAGGTTTTTCCAGAGGTGTCATTGCGAGAAGAACAGGTAAACCGCACTGAACAGACGGCATCATTCCAGCAGTGAGGGGACACTGGAGTAAACAGTTTCCATGGCAACGGTGGCTTTGGGGTCTTGACCTTTGTGACAGAAATTTAATCAGCATTTTGTGCTGGCCATCTCATTACTCACCACCACCGCAAACACACACACATACACCACTTCTTTTTTCTCTTACACTCTCACGCTCTCTTTAGCACAATGTCCATCATTATCCTGCAGGTTGTCGGCTTGATCCATAATGTGTTTGGAGCAGAAGAAAACATATATTTTGAATCCCTGCATTGTGCCCATGCAGAGACTGAATGGTTTTATGCAGTGTGAAATAACACATTCACACTATAAAATTTGTGACAAAATACATAAAACTAGCAGTGATGAAAGCATTAGGTATTGCATGGTGAGGAAATCTGCACCAGGCCGTCTCCTAGCAACAGGCAGACCATGGTGCTGCACTATAAATAACTTAGTGTGTGTGTGTGTGTTTGTGGAAAAATAGCTGACAGGGACAAGGTCCTGGGATTGAATTTTAGGGCATACCAAGACACTACACTGACTCATCATTGTGTGATTACATGATAGAAATACTTCAACATCACAGTGAGCAATACTGGCAACTATAGTGATGCTAAGATCATGTGACTTTACAAGTGATCAAAGAGAATCCAGACATTTTATTTTAGTTACTCAGTGTTTATATAATCAAATTAATGAATTAGCGGCAGTTAGTATGAATGATTGTGTGCAGTTTTTGCTTAAATGGAGACCCATTTTAATCCCTATATTTAATTAAACATAATTACGCTAAATTCTTCATTCGCCTGTTGGTGGCCCTCGTGAGCCCGGCACGATCTAAACTACTGATTTGAGCTTGTTCTGATGAGTGTTATTCCTAAGGAAGGCAAAAAAGAGGACGCTATACCTGTCTTCACCAGAAGAGGGGGGAAGGACGATTTCCATTCTTTCCTTTGTGGTCCACCTGTTATCATCTGTTCTCCTTGTCTTTTTCTCTCTTTCTGTTGCTTTAATGCTTAATAATGAGGTAAAAATACTAATATATCCACCTTTTTCTTCAACGCGGAAGAGACTTCCGATTCATTAGCCGCTATAGGAAAATGACGAAAAATGTAACAATGTGCAGTAAACTGTAAAACTGTGCACTACAAACCAGTGTGCTCATAATTAAGATGATACATTAAATATGTATAATATGGTAAAACACACCAATTTGCAGTATCAAACAGCAAAACGAGCTCTTTCGTACAGCTAAAAATACTAGCTGGACTCAGATGAGACCGGAAGCCAGACACATTAAATTTTACAAACGGGAAAAATAAGGTGGATACCGTAGCTAGTAATATGTAAACAATATATGCATACCACTGTTTGGGATCAGTAAGATTTTTAAAAAAATAAATTAATACATTTATTCAGCAAGGACACATTAAGTTGAATAAAAGTGAGTTACACTAATGTAACAAATAAACGCTGTTTACAAGGAATATATTAGAATATTTTAAAATGTATTAACACATTTAAATTTGTAATAATATTGCTGTTTTTACTGTGTTTACTTCCTTCAAAAACATAAAAAAACATTAACGATCCCCAAATTTTCAATGGTAGTATATATATATATATATATATATATATATATATATTAGTGTCACTAAGGCAGAGTCCTTCTTCACTATAGCTATATAAAGCCTTTGTGTTGAGTTAGGTGAATAGCGTCGATGCCAATTACCTCTGCAGCTTCCCTTCATAGTCTGCAATTCATCCTCCTATCTTAGCACACACAAACTCTTCCTCTCATTTTCTCTCCCTCTCGTTCTATAGGTGAAGCTCTCATTGCAATTATCATCCAATCAGACTGGCACAAAGTGGCGCTTCCTCTTTTGAAGCTGCGGTACAGAGTGACTGAGCATCTCCTTTTTCTCTCTCCAGAACCGTCTGGCTGAAGACACACTTAAGAGGCACAGAGACATAATTATTTCTCTTGGGATTCAAGCACACCTCCTTCATGTACCCTATATTGCATACTAAGATGTTGACAGTTTTTATAGTTAATATAGCACACATTGGTGAATAGGTTGTAGTGTTTTATGTTGACTTAAAACAGATCACCTTAAATTCTGTCCTTTTAGTATTGGATTAAGGGTGGATATGTTTAAGTTAAAAGGACAGTTCACCCAAAAATGAAAATTCTGTCATTAATTACTTACTCTCATGTTGCTCTAAACTTGTAAGACCTTCATTGAGAACCCAAATTAAGATATTTTTGATGAAATCTAAGAGCTTTCTGATCCTGCATCGACAGTAGGGACTATTTTATCAACGTCCTTACTACCTTTCTGGGCCTTGAACGTGTCAGTTGCATTGCTGTCTAAGCAGAGTCAGAAAGCTGTCAGATTTCATCAAAAATATCTAAATTGGTGTTGTTTATGGGTATGGAACAACATGATGGTAATTAATTAAAGGAGAAGTCCACTTTCAAAACAAAGATTCACATATAATGTGCTCACCCCCTTGTCATCCAAGATTTTCATGTCTTTCTTTCTTCAGTCATAAAGAAATTATGTTATTTGAGGAAAACATTTCTGCATTTTTCTCCATGTAATAGACTGGTATGGTGCCCCGATTTTAAACTTCCAAAAGGCAGTTTAAATGTGGCTTCAAATGATCCCAAATGCGGTTGTAAACGATCCCAGACAAGGAAGAAGGGTCTTATCTAGCGAAACGATTGGTTATTTTCTTAAAAAAAAAAAACTTTTTAATCTCAAACGCTCGTCTTGCCTTTCTCTCCCTGAACTCTGTGTATTTTGACTCAAGACAGTTAGGGTATGTCGAAAAGCTAAGACCGTATTTTCTCCCTCAACTTCAAAAATCATTTCAAAATCGTCCTACATCACTGCAGAAGTACCGACCCAGTCTTTGCAAAATGAGCATGCAAAGAAGATCAAACACCCTTAACAAAAAAGGTAAAACAGCAACGACAAGACGAGCGTTTGGCATTAAAAATGATGATAATTATGAAAATAACCGTACACTAGATGAGACCCTTTTTTCTCAGCTGGGATCGTTTACAACCGCATTTGGGATCGTTTGAAGCCGCATTTAAACTGCATTTTGGAAGTTTAAAATCGGGGCACCATGTAAGTCCATTATATGGAGAAAAATGCTGAAAGATTTTCCTCAAAAAACAATTTCTTTACAACTGAAGAAAGAAAAACATGAACATCTTGAATGACAAGGGGGTGAGTACATTATATGTGAATCTTCGTTTTGGAAGTGGACTTCTCCTTTAAGGACAGAATTTAAATTTTTGGTTTCTATACTGATGACTGTTGGTATCTTGGAGGCCTGATTCATTTGAAGAACAGTGAAATGTCTAAACAACAAAGCATTGGAATGAATAACAATCAAAAGCGAAAAGCTCCAGGTTGTAGTCATGAAAACTGTGGCTTTTAATGTAAACACTACATTCGATTGGTTTTCCAGCACGAACATCCCACATGAAAGAACAACCATTCACTAAAGAAGAGGGAGAAAAAGCAGCACAAAAGCATTCACTTGGAGAGAAAAAGAAAGGATTAAAAAAAGAAGGGAAGGAGAATCAAAATCAACGGTGGTGTAGGTAATTGTACAGTTTGTTTTTTTTTTTCTCTTTTTCTTTGAATTTCAAACTGAGAAGGCAGAGAGGGAGGAGAGATACATCTTTCCAAATCTACGTGTGATAGGTGAGAGCTGTGCTTTTCTATGCAGACCTGGAAGGTGTTTGAGTACAATTCTCAAAAAACCAAGAGAAAGCGCATGAATCTGTACAGCCGTGCACAGCCCCGCCCTCTCCGGCACCGGGGGCGGAGCCGTGCCACCAAAAAGTGGTTCGTTCGAAAAAATAAAAGAAATAAAAAAATCAATACATATACTGTAATTCAGGCTAAGTAAAGACATTGCAATGCAGGGCGAACAGGCAAAAAGAATCGGTACAGTTCATCAACATCAACATGGGTAAGTCAGTAAGAACGGTTCAAGAGTGGATCACAGGAACCCTTGCAAAATTCTTTTTTTTTTAAAAAAAGGGGGAGAGAGGGAAAAAAAAGTTCTGTAGCTACAAAGCACAAGAAATATACCTTTAATAATATTACAGAATAATCATTGATATTGGTATTGTTATCATCATCGTCGTTGTCGTCGTCTTCATCATCGTTTGTTATTATTGTCATCCTTTTTTTTCTTTTTTTTTTTCTCAATTATTTCTACAGATTCTAGAACTGGAGGATCTACAGCTTTCTACAAAGACTGACAGCCCAATGACCTTCGTCTGCAAGCCTCCACGTCATTTCCCTGAGCCCCACATCTACCCGCCCACCCCGTAACCCCGCCCACATGATGCCCATTCTTTTTGCTGCGTCCGTCTTTTCCGTTTTTTCTTTTTTTCCTCTTTTTTTGTTCTTTTTATTTTGTTTTACTCTTTATTTTCGCACCATTAGCTATGTGAAGCAGTTAGCTGTTTCTTTATACAAAGGCTGAGGGGGGTCATGCTATCAGTGACGGGGACTCCATTACCCAGCCAACTAAAACAGGCCAACTAAAACAGGAAAAGAAGGAATGGAGAGGGAAGGGTGACAATGGACGAGAGGTAGAAGAATGGACGAGGTGTAGTAAGTACAAAGGAAGTGTGTGGGACAGATGATCAATAAATAAATTAATAAATTAATCAACAACAATACAAAAGTAAAAGTTCCTTACAAGACAAATGTTAATAAGTTCTCATAACAGTGACCTAGTGTTTCTACAACTATTCCCAGACACGTCATTCTCAGAAGGTTGGCACTGATATGACACTCGCAATCGTCGTACTGGTTCGACAGGCCCGGAGGTCGCACGCCAAGCGGCCCGGGCCCTTCCCCAGAGAGCTGACCTACGGAAGTGACGGGGATGGGTAGAGACGAAACGTAAGAAAAGCCTGGGTGTTTCCATTCTCTACGATATCGAACGGTACTACGGTGATTAAAAATCCGAAACGAGGACACGCTACAACTGACTTGAACCGCAGTGGTGCTCAAGACTAGCATAACCGTGGATTTAGCTATCGTCACATTATCGTCAAAGTAAAATCATATAGCCAGGCAAACATGTACAGGTCATCCCCCCTGACTGATATTCGTGTAATAAATATACATACAATGACATAAAACATAAAAAAATAATCAAAGAAAGACATTTATCAAAACAAAAAGCAAAAAGAAATGAGGGTTGTTTAGTTCAAACGATAAAGACACAGTGGAAAACGGGGAGAACGAAACGTACGACAGCAAAGAAAAACAAAAAAAACGACACGAAAAAGGTCCCAACTTTGTTCTAAAACCATAAAGGCTGGGTTTCTATAAGAAATCAGTTCTGTTGGCAGCTCTTTGAAAGACAAACTAAAAACATTTCATATATATATAATATATTTATATATTTGTATATGCCTATTTTAAAATTATCGTTATCATTATTTACCAACTTGCATTTTCAATAATAATCATTTCCAAAGAAGTGGCTCGAGAGGGAAGGGGCGGGCCTCAGTACAAGCCGCAGCCTCGCAGGTTGTTGGCGATGATGATGTCGGTCACGGCATCGAACACCACCTGGATGTTTCCTGTATCCGTGGCGCAGGTCATGTGACAGTAGATCTCCTTATTAGGCGAGCGGTTCTTGCTTTCGAATTGTGCTTGGATGTAAGCAGCTGCATCGTCGTAGGTGTTTGGACCTGCGGAGGGAGACGGAGATCAAACGCTAAAATTAAAAATGGCATAAAAGTGGCGCTCTGATCTTCAAATCGCCTTTGTGCTTGTCAGTCAAAATGCTCATTACCCCAATATTTAAAATGACCTCGGTGACTTGTGACATTCACAAATGTCTCTTCCGTTCTCTAAAAGCCGTGCGTTCTTTAACTTGGCTTCTTATGAAGCAAGTGTCCCGTTGAGAAGCCACTGCATCTTGGCCTCACTTAAAATGTCTTCAGAAAGAAAATCTGCATATATATATATAAAACTAGACTGATCATTTACTCAACCCCATGCCATCCAAGATCTTCATGTCTTTCTTTTTTCAGTCAAAAAGAAATTAAGGTTTTCAAGGATTTTTCTCCATATAGTGGACTTCAATGGGAGCCAATGGGTTGAAGGTCCAAATTGCAGTTTCATTGCAGCTTCAAAGAGTTCTAAATGATCCCAGGGTCTTATCTAGTTATTTTCTACAAAAAAATAAAAAATATATATACTTATTAACCACAAATGCTGATCTTGCACTAGCTTTACTTTGTGCATTACGCCCAGTGACGTAGGCGGAAGTAACAACCCATTGTTTACAAAGCAAACGTGCCAAAAAAGTCAAACGCCCTTTACAAAAATGTAAAACAACGATGTCAAACAATTTTGAAGGTGGAGGAGAAAACGAGATGAAGTTTTTCACCCTATCCTACCTTTTTGAACCGAAGTACACAGATGAAGAACTAACCATGCGTGACCTTCCCAACGTGATTATGTAATGCATACAGTTGCAGACGTGAATCACAGAGCCAGCACAAGAAATTTACCAATCATTTTTGCTAGATAAGACCTTTAATCTTTGGCTGGGATCATGTAGAGCCCTTTGAAGCTGCAATGAAACTGCAATTTGGACTTTTAACTCATTGGCTCCTATTGAAGTCCACCATGTGGAAAAAATCCTGGAATGTTCTCCTTAAAAACCTTAATTTCTTTTCAACTGAAGAAAGAAACACATGAACATCTTGGATGGCATGGGGTGAGAAAGTTATCAGGAAATTTTTATTCTGGAAGTGAGCTAATCCTTTAGTTACAGACTTAAACAACATTGAACAATAGCTGAAGATGTTAAGATATTGCATTTATGAACTTACAGTTACATTTCTTAATGAACTTATTAGTTAATTATAATTAATTTACAAATTTAATGAAAAGTAGTTATATATTCTACATACAATATATATATTTGTCTAAATATTTGTCTTAAGCTTGAACAATATATCAAAATGTGGAAATATCTTTAATAATGTTAACACTGTAATTGTCAAAATATTTTTTTGTCTCAGTTTTGGACAATATATTAAGATACTGAGATATTGTATATGGTTTATTTAATCATTTACTTCATGTACATTTATTTTTAAGTTAATTATAATTCATTTATTAATTACATACACTGTAATTGTCCAAATATATAACATGACAACAATATATGACATTTCATAATATACTGTGTACTGTTTAATCATTTAATTAATTTATAATTATTTCATAATTAATATTACTTAAAATTCAGTGTAACTAAATTACATTCTGTAAAATGCACTGCTTTTATAGTAGGTGGCCTTAACTACTATGTACTTAAATTTAACTTACATTTTTTAAAAAATTGTTATTTTTGTAATTACATTTATATTTACACTGTTGATCCATCCCTTACATCTTAACCCTCCCTTAAACCAACCATACCACCAAACCTGTCCCTAACCTTACCCATATCCCACCTCAATAGCAGCCAAAATTGTATTTTTCAATACAATATGATCACAATAAGTACATTGTACTTATTTTTTGATGTACATACATATTAGTTAATGCCAACAAAAATAAAGTGGGAGTGAAACAACATTGTACGAGAAAAGCAACACTGAGGTTGTTGCCGAACAGGAATTGGTCTAACAGAGGCAGTGAATTGTATTCTGCCGTGAAGAGAGTTTGACAGACCTGCAGACATCCCTCTGTGCCCACCTTTTACCCATGACTGCACATGCAAGATTCAGCTACTGCTCTCAGCAGCGCCGCTCCATCCTTTATCTCCCATGTTACAGTGCCTTCGAAATGAGTCTAGTTTTCATACTGTGAATCCAAACGAATGGGTTTTGACATCTCTAACCCTGACCTAACCAATCAAAAAACACTCTTCCGATGCAACGAAGTTACGAACGTTAAAATCCATACAACAAGAAGCATTCTTACCTGTGTATTCAGGGAAACAGATACTCAGAGGAGATTTCTTGATCTTTTCAGCGAACAGATCTTTCTTGTTGAGGAAGAGAATGATGGAAGTGTCAATGAAGAATTTGTTGTTACAGATGGAATCGAACAGCATAAGAGACTCGTGCATGCGATTCTGCAAGAGGAGAAGAAAACGGAATAGAGGACAGACAGAGAAAACAGAGGAAGACAGAAAAACCAGAAAAGTTAGGTGGAAGAGTCAGGATAAGCAACCACCTGAAGCCCAAGAAAAAGCAAAACATCCTATATTAGCAATACGATCATAGATTCTTGGTACGGTTTAGTGAAAGTATGAATATCTGCTCCAATAGTGATGATTCACCACAAATTCTAATTATGCAGAGAAAATGATATAAACAGCACTTACAATCTTTGTAGAAGAAGCAGGACTCAAAAATGAGCGGCACACACCGGAATTCATGAGTACTTTATTCATTCATGTCATATAAATAGACATCCATTGTTCAATAAATAATCACAGCAGTGAGATACACATACAAACAATAATTACAGCAGTTTGACAAAAACAAACAAACAAAAAGTGATGGACGGTGAGATTACAGTAATATGTGTGATGGGATAGCATGGCTCCTGTCTGCCAGGGCCCTGCTGTATTAAATCAGAATCAAATATGAATTAAACACTACTCACTATTTCAAATTTAAGTACCATTTCAAGTAAATTATGCTACATTAGCAAAATGTACCGCTTGAACTTATCACATTAGTCAGTCTGATGAAAGAAGTCTGGATTCATCACCAACATTTATTTGTACTACGGCTACAGGCCAGGGAACAAATTGGCCTTTGTCCCTCAGCAACGGACAGACTCAATTACCCTTGAGTTTCTTTACCTTGGCCACTGACCTAATTACCCATGTGTCTGAGCTGACAACTGACGTACATTAGCCATCCGTCTCGTTACTCCTCCTTCTATAAAATCATAATCCAAATTTTATGGCCCTTCAAACTGGGATTAAGGTCAAAGAAGTTTACTAAAAATTATACTGCTTTTACTTTACACTCATTGTTTGGCTTCTAGAATGAAAGTCACTATACGGCTACACATACAGTTGAAGTCAAAAGTTTGCATATACCTTAAAGAATCTGCAAAATGTTATTTATTTAAAAAAAAATAAGAGGGATCATACAAAATGAATGTTATTTTTTATCTAGTTCTGACGTGAATAAGATATTCCACATAAAAGATGTTTACATATAGTCCACAAGAGAAAACAATAGTTGAATTTATAAAAATGACCCTGTTCAAAAGTTTACATACACTTGATTCTTAATACAGATTTTTTTGGTTGTTGTTTATTGATAGTTGATCATGAGTCACTTGTTTGTCCTGAACAGTTGAACTACCCACTGTTCTTTAGAAAAATCCTTCAGGTCCCACAAATTCTTTGGTTTTTCAGCATTTTTGTGTATTTGAACCCTTTCAAACAATAACTGGATGATTTTGAGATCCATCTTTTCACACTGAGGACAACCGAGGCACTCATATGCAACTATTACAGAAGGTTCAAACCCTCACTGATGCTTCAGAAGGAAACAAAATGCATTTGGGGGTAAAAACTTTTGAAAAGAATGAAAATGTGTACATTTGTACATTTCAAATAAGCAAAACGTTAGGTAAATATTAAGAATCAAGCGTATGTAAACTTCTAAACGGGGTCATTTTTATAAATTCAACTATGATTTTCTCTTGTGGACTATATGTAAACTTCTTTTATGTGAAATATCTTATTCAGGTCAGTACTAAATAAAAAAATAACATGAAGTTTGTATGATCCCTCTTATTTTGGTAAAATAATTCACATTTTGCAGATTCTGCAAGGTGTATGTAAACTTTTGACTTCAACTGTATGCTCTCTAAATGTGGGTAAACTGACCAATAATGGACCTGAACAATGCCTTACAATAATACATTGACTGTTCATAGTTGGCACAATGCAGCATGTTCTACATAAAGGACAGTATATGATTTACAGTTGTGGTCACTGTTTTGGCTTTTTGGTTTATAAAAGAGATCACTATCTTTTGGCTGTCTGAAGCAAATGACTGAACTCAATCATATTTCTCATAGATTAACAGTAGCTAGTAACTGATTGAACCCCTCAAAGACATTCAAAGCAAAAGGTTAAGGGAATCTTATTAAAATTAATAAATAAAAACTGATATAGGACTCAACGGGGTCTTTTAGATCATTTCATCATGCTGTGCTTCTGGTGCCAAATTACAATTTGTGTTGCACAAGATTAAAATACCTTTCATCAGACATTTAAAAAATCCAAAAATCATTTAAAAGTCAGCCTCCCTGAAAGTCACTGTATTTATTCACACATTGACTAAAGTGATCCTATGGAGAGATGAATATTAAGAAGCACTGTACACATATAGCAGCAAACATCTAAAACATATATGGCACTGTGAATTATTGTCAATTACAAATCTGTATTTTCACATACACAGAGACTCAAAGCAGACCTAATGGTCAAGGTCTCATTTCAATGAAAGGCACGTGTCTGCTTGTTCTAGAGAAAGCAGCCAGGTTTATTCAGTACCTGTTACATTCAGTCTCGACCCTAAGATGACTAGCACTACTGCATACTGTGGCCAGCAATCAAGAAAGTACAAAACAGACTGAATTACAAAGAAAACAGCAGACAATGTGTGGTGAGACAGCTCTGTGATTCTATTACTTTAGTTATACTAATATGAAGCTTATTACTCCAGTTGTTGCACGTGTGTGTGCGTGTATACCTTTCAAAAGTTTGGGGTCAGTATTTTTCATGGAATTAATACTTCTAATCAAAAGTGACATTTAAGACTTTTACATTGCAAATATTCTATTTCAAATGAATGACATTCTAAACTTTCCATCCTGATCTCAAGACGAAAAACGTACCTGTGGGAACTTTTCACAAGCCACGAAATATGTACCGCCATGTACGTTACGTGACACTTTCCATGTGAAATGTCCACTGAGTGGCGCAAAAAAGGGTTTTTTTTTTTTTTTCCCAGAACAGACGAACGTACATATAGTACATTTTATGTGACGTTTGTTTTAACGTTTCATCGCAGTTCTGACTTGAAATGTCCACTGAGTGGCACTATGTCAAATGCTCCCTAACACTGTAAAATAACGTACCATCTGCACCACACCTAAACCTACTCAATACCCATGTCACAAACATGCCGTTTTAGTTTTTTTTCATTGTGAATCATGTTTTTCATGGGATTCGTACCCAAGGATTCCGCATCCTAAGTCCATTTCCATGCCGGCTGAACTACCGAGCAAGCTTGTTATGTCCGGAAAGAGAAACATATGGAGCTGTAATCATAACTGTGTACGAAAACGATTGTTTAGCGTTCATTTATATTGGAAACTGCAGTGATATTTACCTATTGGTACGTATTTTGCCTACGGTACGTTTTCGTCCTGAGATCAGGTAGGAACTTCCTATTCATCAAAATACTAAGCAGCTCAGCTGTTTTCAATGTTTATTTGAGAACCATATCAACATATTAGATTGATTTCTGAAGGATCATGTGACACTGAAGACTAGAGTAACGGCTGCTGAAAATGTGGGTTTTCCATCACAGGAATAAATTCCATTTTAAATATATTACAATAAAAAAGTTAATATTAAAATTAAAGGCACAGTATGTAATTGTCACCACTAGAGGGTGCATATTCAAAACAGGTGTAGTTTGATGAAGCAGTGATTAAGTGTGGAATTATGGGACAAAGCCGCTGGAGCAATTGCTAATGAAAGACGAGCGCGACACACGGCTTGAAAGTGGCAGAGCTTGTATTATGCCACAGTCAACCGCTTACGCTACACTGTAAAAAGGTTTTATCAGTTTCAACTTAAAAACTTAAGTTTAGCAGTTGCCTTAAAATTTTAAGTTAAATCAGCTTAAAAGTACAAGTCATCTCAACTCATTTTTACAGTGTACTTCCTGTCATGCGTATGTGGGGTAAAGCAACGCTGTCAAAACCACTAGAAGGCAAGCCTGCATCCTTTAGCCAAAAAAACCTTAATTGCTAAAGCTAACGCCTTTTTTATGTTAATGTATGTCAATGGAGGAGAGGCTTCACTATGTTGAATAAACAGCTTTTTAGAGGAAATATCTTATTTACTGAATCGACAGTCTATCGGCTAATCTTCATGTTTTACACTAAACAATAGTTTTTGATTGAACTATTTTTAGTTTACACCGAAAAAAAATGTGGCCTTATAAGAGCGACAAGTGGAATTCAGCTTACAGCACTTCCCATTTATTCCTATGGTATCCGTAAATGCAGACTAAGTGTCGCACAGGTCTGACTGAAATTCAGTGATGACAAGGCCGTAATGTGATTGGTTAATAAGGCACATGTGATCCATGTTGACCGTTACGCTTTCTCCAATAGTAATACTGACCCTCTCGACTCTGGCGCTGTTTTATCATTTGAGTGTGTTGAAAGTTCTGTTATATTTTTTGCATTCATCACCTATCTAATAAAACGCTAACATATTAAAGGATCTTTGGTGTTTCCATGTTTTCTACAAAATAAAACCAGAAATTGAGGGTGTATGACGTTATTGGCCGGCGACTCAATGATAGGGCCACTAGTTAAAACGGCTTATTTCTCTGGATTTAAACATTCTTGGAAACACTCCCTGTTGAAAAATCCAGCATATGCTGGTTAGGTATGTTTTGAAACATGGCTGTTGGTTTGAGCTGGTTTAATTGGTCCTTAGCTGGTCCTAAACAGGAGCTAGTTGGTTAGGACCAGCTTAGGATCAGCACATGACCAGCTAAGAACCAGCTTAAACCAGCTGAAACCAACAGTCATGCTTCAAAACATACCTAACCAGCATATACTTAATTTTTTCAACAGGGTTGTTCTAATGGTCTTTGGATATTTCAATATAAATTCAAATGCAGCTGTGGTAAAAAAAAAAAAAAACCATACTGACCCCAAACTTTAACATATAGCAGATATATATATATATATATATATATATATCTAGATGCAGCTGATGTGTGATATAAATCTAGTTATTCTCTCTTCATAAATCAGCTTTTGTCTGTTGTGAAAATGCGAAAAGCTAACAAATAGAAAGAATTTGTATCTTTGGAATGTCCTGGGTGTCTGGTTAAAAGGTCCAAAATCCAAATTTGAAGAGTTAACACGTCCTGTTGTTTTTTTAGGATGCTAAGAGGCTAACATTTTTGTGGTTTGGCTCAGGGCATCGGACATTTGCACTCTCTTCTAAATGCCAAGTAAATGTCAAGCCTAGTGTTCCATCAACACTCTGAGATTGCTGCCAACTCAGAACACATGTAATATGAGCCAGCTTGTGAATATTCACTGAAATTCATATCCCATAATGCATTTATTTGAAAATAATACATGTGTAGAACATCATAATAGTGCCACTGACATAGTCGCCGGAATTTGCCACGTAACCTCGTTGAATCTGGTAGTATTTATCTGCACAGCATGTAATAAGGACAAGAGGAAGTTACAATAGGAAAACGTAGGAAGTAGTGAACGTTTGGCACCAGTTTTTACTTAAAATATCTCCTGACCTCTGTCTAACACACTAGGAAGGTATCAGGAAGGACATTCAAAGCACATTCCTATATTTGTAACAATGTACCAAAATCAATAATTGAGTTCAGACCTTCGGTTTAAATTTAGCACGTAAATTAAAGAATAGCTCTGTGAAAACTATCGCCATTTTTGGGTTAGTTCTCACCTTTTAAAAGGCCATCAAATGACCTGATGGACACAACTGGAGACATTTACAAGTATAAAACAAAGACAAAATGTCACATATCTGACAACAGTTGCCACTGTATTCTGGGGTTGTGAACGAGCTGGGCATCACAGTGGGTTAGTAAAGGCCACAGAAGCGCAGGTTGTTAGCGATGATGACATCAGTGACCGCGTCGAAGACGAACTGAATGTTGTTTGTGTCTGTAGCACAGGTGATGTGCGAGTAGACCTCCTTGTCGACTGACTTGTTCTTACTCTCGTACTGGGACTGAATGTAGCCCACCGCTTCCATGAACGTGTCTGAACCTGCAGCACAGGATAAGTCAGGTAAAGATGGAAAAGCAGCAGATGAATAAAAGAAGAAATAGATAAAAGAGTGAGCGAGGCAGAAATTGTGATAAAAATAGGCCAATGTTTTAAATAAAGGAAAATTTGGAAAGGGAGCAAAAGAGAATAAAAAATGTAAATTGGAAATTCAACACAAAAAAACAAAACAAACAAAAAACAAAACAAAAGACTGACTTTAAATCATACAGAATGTTGATAGAATGTTGCATATTATATTATTATTTTTTATATTATATTATATTACATTATTATTTTTATAAGTAATTTTATTAATAATATTATGGAATATTAATAGTATTATCAATAATAATATTATTAATATTACTGGATACCGTGTACTTATTCTCTTAAACATGATGGCCTTTGATACAGTATGTACATATATATATATATATATATATATACCCACACAAAGTAATAAAATAACTTATTTAATACTTATTAATATTATAGAAAATTTATATTATCATCAATCTTAATAATATAGTTATTATAAAACAGAAAAAAGAGAATAAAAACAATGGTGGTAAATGTAAATTGGAAACTGAACACTAAAATTGAAAAAAAAAAAAAAATAGCCTTTGTATCAAACAGTATGTGCTTAACATATTATATAACTAAAATGATTTGTTTAATACTTATTAATATTATAGAAAATTAATATTATCATCAATTTTAATAATATTATTATTGAATACCTTGTACTAGTTCTTTTAGTTGCCTAAAATAAAGTGCAAAATCTATGTGACTTTCATTATAAATTCTAAAAATCCTTTTTATTAAAATAATTTGTCAAAATCGAGAAAAAAGAGAATAAAAACAATGGTGGTAAATGTAAATTGAAAACCAAACACTAAATTTGAAAAAAAAAAAAAAATCTTAATAACCTTCTTACTGAACAGTATGTGCTAAATATATTATATAATTAAAATAATTTATTTAATATTTATTAATAGTAAAGAAAATTAATATTATAATCAAATTTAATAATATTATTATTGAATAACTTGTACTAATTCTTTTAGTTGCCTGAAATAAAGTGCAAAATCTATGCGAGACATACATTATAAATTCGATAAATTATTTTTATTAAAATAATTTATTCTGCGGATATCTTAAAATCAGAAAAAAAGAGAATAAAAACAATGGTGGTAAATGTAAATTGAAAACTGAACACTAAAATTGAAAAAAAAAATCTTAATAGCCTTCGTACTAAACAGTATGTGCTTAATATATTATATAATTAAAATAATTTATTTAATATTTATTAATAGTACAGAAAATTAATATTATCATCAATTTTAATAATATAATTATTACTGAATACCTTGTACTAACTCTTTTAGTTGCCTGAAATAAAGTGCAAAATCTATGTGAGTCTTACATTATAAATTCTTAAAATCATTTTTATTAAAATATTTTTTTTTTGCAGATATGTTAAAAACAGAAAAAAGAGAATAAAAACAATGGTGGTAAATGTAAATTGGAAACTGAACACTAAAATTGAAAAGAAAAAAAAAGCCTTTGTATCAAAACTGTACTATTTTTTATAGCTGTCTGAAATAAAGTGCAAAATCTATGTGAGACTTACATTATAAATTCTAAAAATATTTTTTATTAAAATCATTTATTTAGTGGATATGTCAAAGAACTTGTTCATTTAGATTATATATATATATATATATATATATACAATTTTTATAAGTCATGATCGATCGGTCATTTTTACTTTTAACTAACATAGATAAAATATATGTCCGTTTTGATTCAAAGGCATCAAAACTTCACACAGAAGATGAAAAATACTGAGCAAAATTAGTTCTTATTTTTTAAAAAAATCTTTTTGTAGGAAATTTTTCACACTAAGATAAATTTCCTCAGGCAGCGAACATCTCTTCAGGCAATTTTTCTCTGACTGCACTTACTCAGCACATTCTCAAGAAACTTCTTTCTGTCTCTCAAACTTATTTGTGATTGTCTGTGCCGCCTGTCTTCCATATATCACTCAGCATAATGGGTAAGGAAATGTTTAAAACAGCTATGGAGGAAGATGAAAAGCTCAGAGCTACAAAATAAAAATCAACAGGGAATAACAGGTGACTGTTTTTGGCTGTTTCCCCCTCAGTGCTTGGAGAATAACAGAAATGCAAGCTGTCTAGATTAGGAGTGTGAATCCATCCACAAGGAATAAAATAACAGGACGGTCCTTCTCTTAAAGATTTATTGTGTTAATTGGCTTCCGGAGAGAGTGTTTTTCTGCAGCCCTGGCCTCATCAATTATTGTGTCTTTTTATCCTCTCTGTTCTTTCTTCATTTGCAAGCATTTCTTAACACCAGGGTAATGAGTTTACCTGTGTACTCTGGAAAGCAGATACTTAAGGGAGATTTCTTAATTTTCTCCTCAAATATGTCCTTCTTGTTGAGAAAGAGAATGATGGAGGTGTTTGTGAACCATTTGTTGTTGCAGATGCTGTCAAACAGCTTCAAGGACTCGTGCATACGGTTCTGCAAAAAGAAAAATAAGACATCAACATCATTTACAGACATGCATCTACGAACACACAGACACAAATTTACTCAGCTATAAATGGGGACACATTTTTTCTTTGTTTTTTGCCCTTTTAATTTTATCTTGCACATGCATAATCCCACCTTTACAATAAATGATTTTTCATCTTTAAAATATAAAATATACAACAAAATTGTCCCCAATTTATAGCAAATTAAATCCATATACACACACGCTCACTCTCAGGCGCTCTTATCCACACTCGCACACACATTCAGGTGCAATCACACTTTGAGTGCAAAATTAGAATATGAAGTGAGACATGAACAGAAAAAAGAAAGGAGATTCAACAGAGCCAAGAAGCCAGAAAAGCAAACTAAATATATTCTGCTACCTAAGAAATTAATTACTTATCTCATCATGATGGTGTACAATGAATCTCATGTTAATTCTAATGGGAAAATGGTAAAGATATACACTGTCCTTATTTTCATATGCAATTAATAAATTATTCTGCTCATTATTTGTTTGTCATCTGAATGGTAATGAATTCAGAGTTGGAAGCAGTGACTCTCTTTGATGTGTCCGATCATTTTAGGAGGAAACTGGAAAGAACGAGGTCAGCTGATCACTTCAGCCAGCAACAGCCAATTAAAAATTTAGGTTTTCGACAGAAACAGCAATGCATATAGAATAACTGCTATAATTTAACTAAAGAAACTAGCATATATCAGAAACAAGCAGACAGTTAAAAGAGAAGTTTACTTCCAGAACAAAAATTTACAGATCATTTACTCACCACCTTGTCGTTCAAGATGTTCATGTCTTTCTTTCTTCAGTCAATAAGAAATTATGTTTTTTGCGGCAAACATTTCAGGATTTTTCTTCATATAGTGGACTTCAAAGGTGGCCGTGAGTTTGAACTTCCAAAATGCAGTTTAAATGCAGCTTCAAAGCGCTCTAAACTATCCCAGCCGAGGAAGAAGGGTCTTATCTAGCGAAACGATCGGTTATTTTCTAAAAAAATTGACAATTTATATACTTTTTAACCTCAAACGCTCATCTTGTCTAGCTCTGCGTGAACTGTGGTTCAATACAGTTAGGGTATGTCGAAAAACTCCCATCTCGTTTTCTCCTCCAACTTCAAAATCGTCCTACATTCAAGTACCGACCCACTGTATACAAAGTGAACGCGCAAGGAGGATCAAACGTCCTTTACAAAAAAAGGCGATTTAGGACGATTTTGAAGTTGGAGGAGAAAACAAAATGGGAGGTTTCGACATACCCATAGCCACAAGAACGTATGTTAAGCAAGGGGGGGTTGAGAAAAAAAAAAGGGGTGGGGGAGTGGGGGGGTTGGTCAAGTTTTGCCAGGAGCGAAGTTATAAGTGTGCAATACACAGGCTTGGTCCTGTAGTTGGTGTTACAAGGCATTTTGATAGAAATAAAATCTATTTAGTTCAGCTGGACATGGGACGCTACATATCTGAGGGAGGCGCCACGTGTGACGCATCTGTTTGGTGGCGGATTCAAAAGGCAACATAACTATTGTTAATAAACGTTTAATTTCTTCGTTTAAAATAACTGACTTACTTTCATCAAAAAAAAAGATGAACCACAAATTAAGCATTCGTTTTAAATAAGGGAAACCTTATTTATTTTTTTGTTACAACGCAAGTATAGGCTTCGTCTTCTTCATTTTGTTAATAAGAGTTAGATGTTTAATAAATGCGAATTTTCCATTGTACTACTTTATGACTGATCTGTAATAATAATGAACCACAAACTACGATCGTTTTTGAAGGGGAAATCCATTTTATTTGCGTTACAAATTTTATTAACATAATTTTATGTCATTTTGTTATTAAAACTTCAGTTTCATATATGTGCACATCTTCGAAAGGACCGAAAGGAAAGGACTTAATGGTACTATAGCACTGAAATATAAAAATAAAAATAGAATATGGAAAAAAAGGTGTTTTTTTTTCAATAATTAAAAAATCAAATAATCTGAACTGGTATTATGGCTTTATCAGACTGCACTTAACATTTTATGAAAGTCAGGCTCAAATAAAGTTAATTGGTTTTTGACAAGTGAATGACGATCTGTGTTTTGTCTGTCATAAGAACAGCTGTATCTGAGGCAGCAAGTGCATAGCATTATTTGCTTTCATCAACGTACAGGTTATAACTTTTATTGTAGTTATACGGGCGTTTAGTTATTCTTGTCTTTTAATACACCAAAATTTCATGATATAGAGATGAAGCTCTATATTCACAGGATATTTAAAACGTAGCCTACAAAAGTATACTGGCTACAACTAGACGGCAAAGTTAAGACTCTTCTCCGCTCTTCAAACACACAAAAAAACATTAGCCTTTACAGACATAGTGTTTGAGTAAAGAAAAC
>JAHKKF010504079.1:0-10724 GCA_019740295.1 Labeo calbasu
AATTTTAGGTAACTTTTCTGTGAGCCTTCTAGCACCACTGTTTTGCTTTAGACTGAGAGGTAGGTGAAAGAGAGGTGAAGCGATATTTACATAGACGAAGCAAGATCCCTTATTACTCCATCTATATAGTGCTTTGTGATAGGCCGGTCCTTGGCGGGGAAAAAAAAAGCCCGGTAAGCCAGATTACCAGTCCAGCACTGGATAGTCCAAAATCTATCAGTTGAAAAATTTCTACTGGTATATCGCCCAACCCTAGTCTATATATGGAAAAAGCAGCATGTCTCTTACGTTCCACATTTTGTGTTTGTCACCAAAAAATCGTCTGCTGTTATTTATTATTTACCTCTACTTCCTCCACCTTAAAAAAAGAAAGTTGGTGAAAAGCTCAGACTGACTAGAGAAACTCCACACTCTCAGTCAGCAGTGTGATAGAGTCATGAGTGTTTGACAGATGGCATCATGGGACCGCTGCTGAAAGCGGGTGTGAGTCTGAGAAAAGGCCTACCTGTTTTAATTAGGCAGGAATGCATCTCTAAGCACAGCTGTGCGCTCTCACACACTGTCTTTGCTTTTGTCGGGCCAGCTGTGAGACAGGCCTTCCTGTCAGTTCGACAATCTTTCCGTGCGGAGAGGCTGATCAATCCCTCTCCCTCGAGAGTGGCGCGCATAGAGAAATCGGTGTAAAACAAAGACCTGTGTGCCATTCTACATCCATTCTACATCCATGTCTTTTGCTTCATTTTCGGTGGTCAGACTTTATAAAAAAAAAGTGAAAACATGTAGGTCTGAGATTAAGCCTAATCTTAATACTGAAACTACAATTTGTTTAATTCACAATTCTGTCAACATTTACACATTTATTCACCCTCAAGCTGTTTTCTTTCATGCTACAAAAAATATGAATTTCTGTAAAAAATCCTGACTGCTGTTTTCAATATAACAATATATTATATTATATAAAGAGAATGAAGACTAGGTCTGTCAAAAGTTCCTCATGCAGTATACTGTAAACATTCTGAAGCTAAAGCATTGTGTTATAAATGAATGTATAAAAGATTTTCAGTGAATAACTGGGCTGTTTTCACACAAAGCTGGTTTCTGAAGACTCTGACATTTTTGTAATGCTTGAGCCTGTCCGAGAGCCCAAGTCTGAATTTAACTTTAAAACAAAGTCACCTTTGTGACATGTATATACTGCTGAGGTCAAAATACATACACCTCACAGAATCTGCAACATGTTAATTATTTTACCAAAATAAGAGGGATCATACAAATTGTATGTTATTTTTCATTTAGTACTGACCTTAATAATAGATTTCACATTGAAGACATACACATATAGTCCACAAGAGAAAATAAAAATGTAATTTATAAATATGACCCCGTTCAAAAATTTACATACGCTTGATTCTTGATACTGTGTTGTTACCTGAATGTCCCACAGCTGTGTTTTTTGCTGTTGTTGTTGTTGTTTAGTGATAGTTTAGTTTGTTTTGTTCACAAGTCCCTTGTTTGTCCTGAACTGCCTGCTGTTCTTTAGAAAAATTCTTCAGGTCTAACAAATTCTTTGGTTTTTCAGCATTTTTGTGTATTTGAACCCTTTCCAACAATGACTGTATGATTTTGAGATCCACATTTTTTACACTGAGGACGACTGAGAGACTCATGCAAGTATTACAGAAGGTTCAAACGCTTACTGATGCTTCAGAAAGAAAAACAATGCATTAAGAGCCGGGGGTGAAAACTTTTGAACAGAATGAATATGTGTACTTTTTTTTTTCCTAAATATCTTATTTTTTCATTTAGTACTGCCCTTCAGAAACTACAGAAGATACTTACATGTTTTCCAGAAGACAAAATAAGTTAAATTTACTTTGATCTTTAAATTCCAAAAGTTTTCACCCCCCAGCTCTTAATGCATCGTGTTTCCTTCTGGAGCATCAGTGAGCGCTTGAACCTTCTGTAATAGTTGCACATGAGTCCCTCAGTTGTGTGAAAAGATTAATCTCATCATTTTTGTGGTAAAATTAATTATTCATTCAATTAATTCCAAATGTGTGATTTAGTGTTCAGTATTTAATAAAGAAAAAAAATCATCGGACATGATATGACTTAGACATGAATGTTACGTTTTGTAAACTGTAACAATTTATAAAATGTACATTTGACAGCATTTTTATACAACTTACAGTGCATTTAAGGTATACCGTTTATACCTTTAGTGTTGCAGGCACCATATTTCACCAGTTGAGCTGATACATGAAGGTTGTTTTCTCTTAGGTGTTTTCCTGCGGTCCTTTGTAGGTTGCTCTCTGTAGTTTATTTGTAACAGCGAGAGGTGAGTGGATTCTACGCTCTGCTCCATTGGAGTCTGGTCACTGGTGTGAAAAAAGGGAGGGCAGGACAGAGTTATCTCGACACAAAGTAAACATGATACACTCAAGCAAAAATAGACAAAACATACATCCCATAAATCTGTTGAATCGGTGAACCAAATGGTTCAGACTAGCATTTGAAGTCGCCAAGTTGAAGTGCTGGCATGATTGTTCTGGTGACCCAAAAAAGGCCAGGCCCTGTCACACATCTCCCTCAGGAAACATCCCTATGATCGGACAAATGCCAACAGACAGGGCCAGGTCTCTTTGTCAGCACAGAGCGGAGCCTGTCAGAAGGTGCCGAGTTCATAATCCACACAAAAATGAAAATTCTGTCATTTGCTCACCTTCATGGTGTTTCAAAATGGCATAGCTTTCTTCAGAAAGAAAAGAAAATACTGTTCAAAGAAACGAGATTGTCTAATATATTGCTTTGGTGGACTATTGACTTAAGTTGACTGTCATCTGGGAGCAAAGTTATGAACAATATTTACAGCAGATATCTCGAGTTAATGCTATTACAGCTGAAACCGAAGCTTTTTAAGCGTGTGTGTTTGTGAGATGTTCTCTCTGTGAGTTTCAAGGATTTAATACCAGCCCCACATGCCTAATACCAATCATCAAGCCTAGTTACACTCCCATTGGTTCGACTGCTTATGAAACATATTTTGATTGCTTTCAAGTACGAAACGTCGACTTTGAATCTTGTATGTGGCAGCAGTGTGGTGTATTTAATAAAACGGAATAATTAAATAGTCAAATATCATCGACAGTTTCTGTTCCTGAGCCCCACAGAGGGTTTAGGTAACAATCAGAATGGCGAATTGAGTTTAACTTGCCGTGCGGCGGAATAGACCTCTCGCAAACTTAATTATGCTACATGGTCTCAGAGGGAACTTCAAATGCTTGCGAAGCAACAATGCCTCCAAACCAAACCGTTCTTAATTTATTGAAAATATTTGTTTTACTTTTACAAGCTAAACCTCTGCTGACTTGTTACATAACAGAGAATTTTATGGCTGTGTTTAATTTCAAGTGCCACTCTGAATGCTTATAGGGCTTTATCTGTATCTTTATACCTTTATTCACTCGTGTTGGTTATGTCAGCCTGCAGTGCGTTTATATTTATATGTCCCTTCGGTGAAAAGATCTGCAAAGTAAATAACCGTAAATGTGCAGTTTGTCAGGCCACACCATTCACTAAACCCCACTATGTGTGAAATTGAATCTGTATTGTTGCCGCGAGGTTCTCCAGAACTTCCTCTGAGTAAAGCTGTGCTAATTTGCAGCCAGCTACAGTGTCATTCCAAATTTACATTCCCAATGACACACGGACTTAACATGCTGTAGGTTCCTCCGCACACTGTGGGGGAACATTATAGCCTCGGGGCCCAAGTCAAACAATCAGGACAGGAAGTTCCATCACTCCTGTCCTCCAATCAGGTGCTCCACTGGTGCCGCTAGGTGACAGAAGGGCTTGATTGGCCCAAAGCATCACCTAGTGCTCGGTAGGACACCAGAGGACACTGGAAAGGACTGTGGATCCATAGCCAACAGGAGAAGAGGATAAAAATACTCTGCTGACAAGTCAATTAATCAGGGTTTGAAGGTGTTACAGTGGAGGAGAAGAGTCATGAGGTGAAGATCGACGGGTGTTTACAGGTTCACAGGGAAATGAGGTAAGAACAGTGACGTAACTTCAGTTTTACCCCTCTGCCAGACCCACACTGTCAACCATAAACTATTAAATCCACAATACAAACTTCATTTTTATTTAAAACTATAATAACATCCAATTCAT
The DNA here is from genome assembly GCA_019740295.1 of Labeo calbasu. NCBI lineage: Eukaryota > Metazoa > Chordata > Actinopteri > Cypriniformes > Cyprinidae > Labeo > Labeo calbasu. The sequence continues at coordinate 4,177 of JAHKKF010504079.1, forward strand.
TTTCAAACTGTGATTTTCTCAAATGATGCAAACAGTGGGAATTTTTTTATTTACTTTTGCATATTAAAGTCATGGTGTAACAGAAGTGGAGATGACACTTCTGTATTGTGATGTACAGTACAGCTGTGTGTAACAGGTTATTGAAAAGAAAAAATGAACAACAGGGTCTTGGTGCAATTCATCAAACCCGATTGTATGATATGAATGCAAACTTCAGTTGTAAGAAAGATTCAGGGTTTAGGTGGATGAAATGATTGTCTGGCGTATGTCACCTGAACTGAACTGGAATATCAAGTTTTGACATTTTAATTAAATATTACAAGGTGGAAATGTGCATGGATTAATCATTCACAGTAATTCACGGTATCACTCACGGTAATTGTTTCTCATGCGGACATCTGTAAAAATAAATTGACATGGCACCTAATGGATTCGGATCGTGTTTTATTCACAGTGGAGAAGCGAGTTCTGTGATAACAATAGTCACTTTTTTTATTATTTTAAAATTATTTATTTGTATTATTGTGTAAAATGTATTAAAAATTACTTATGTAAAATGTATTCTTATTCAAAGCATATTTCATAATATATAATCCTATTTATTTATTTAAATCTCTATAGTTGTCTGTAATTATATACAATATAGTTATGAATATAACTGTATATAATACACATTTTAAAACTGTTTCGAATGTTTCGTGCTTTTCTTCTCTTTCTGCTCCCACTCGCTCTGATGGAGCAGTTATGAAATATTGTTCTTGTAAATACTTTCCAGCATTTCAGAAATAAATATGCATGCAAATGACAGGAGTTACCATATGGTGTTCAGCAGTGGTTAAAAAGGATTTAAATATTGAATTTTGAATCGATTTCTGCTTGTGGATTTAGACAGCAATTAAATTACCACATGACATTGGTGTTAAAAAACAGTAGGTAGTTCAGCTGGGTATTTTTACGCGTGAGGTGAGAGATAAACAGACATTCTGGAGTCGGACGGCAATAAAATCACAGACTACCCCTTGTAAATGGTGAAAATAACTTGCGTACCCATGAGAAACAATTGTCGTCCAAATAGGGATTATGATTAATAAAATTTAGCCTTTAGAAAAAGAGATGAAAACAGAGATTTTCTATTACAGGCAAACTTTATGAATACATAAACTGCTAGCATATCAAATTAGCCATAGCGAGACCAATAAAAATTTTTGAATGTCATTGGCACCACAATGTGATTTGAAATATAGTTGAAATTACATTATTACTTTGAGAAAAAGAAAAATTACAAAGAAAGAAGTTTATCTTTTTTCTTTTAGTTTTCGTTTGTGTGAAAACATTTGCAATGTGTAAATTCATTTTTTGTTTAAGTGTCTATCAGTGTTATTTCAGTATCATTATGCAGTTTTTGGTAAAATTTTGAATGAGACAAAGGAACACGCCACTATTTTTGAAGGCTCATTTTCCAACTCCCATAGAGTTAAAGGGGAGTTGGAAAATGAGCCTATTTTCAAAAATAGTGGTGTGTTCCTTTAAATTTTCTGTTTGCAGTTCAAGGTTTTAGTAACTATGTTTTGTGTGTTTGTAGGTCTATATATATTGATAAACTTTATTTATTAGTTTTTGTTAGCTTAGTTACAGTATACTGTAAGTTAAACTGAACAGAATTGAGAGATGTTGTCTTGGAAACAAGCTAAAAACTAAAAGTAATCCTGTTCCTAGTAACAAAAATGTCTGGTTTACTTATTTAATGGTTTTAGTTTAAGTTATACACTAATACATGGGAGAACTTTTTGAGCAATGTTGCTGAGCAGTGTTACTGTCAATGGGACATGATACACAGGGCCCACGACCAATCCAGATAGGAAATTTGTTTCCCATTCTTAGTGGTAAAGTGCCCAAGCAACATAGTTTGGCAACATTGCCAAAAAGTTGCCCTGTGTTTAATCAGCCTTGTAGTCTGTGCTGATAGCCTGTGGGGCAGGATGCCAATACACAGTGGCGTTGTGCGTCGGGCGTCCCAAGTTTGTGGATCTTTCCCGATCGCACCCCCCTCTCTCTCCCACTTTGGTTCCTGTCAGCTAACTGTCCTATTAAAATCAAGGCTAAAAAATACAATAAAATAACTCTTAAAAACAAAATTCCATAATAACTGGTATGCATTATCTACCTCCACTGTCTTACTGCAAATGAACATACAGCCGAGCAGAAAAGGACATCAAGCATTGCTTCTTAAAACCATTCACATTAATTCAGAAGCCTCTTGGCAGAAATACTGCATAACAATGCACTGAGGTGTCTCCTCAACGCCAGTGTGAGTGTGAGCTGTCAATCAGCTCTGCTAACACTGGGTTACAGATGAGAGATGTGTGGCCCCCTGTAGGAGGTGCTGTCAGGTTGATGTGATCTTCTTGTCAGTGCTGTGGATGGGATGTCCAGAAGCTCTGGAGCAGTGACCACAGGCAGAATGCCTGGCCGGATAGCGCTGTTCAGCAACAAGTCTCCAATGCTAGCTCAGAATGTGACTCTGTCCTCTCTATAGTGGAAATTTACATTTTATAGTTATTGTTGCAGGAGAATATCTTCTCATTTATTTGAGAAAATGCAGATCCATGTAAACTCCTAGGCCCTTAAAACTTCCAGGCTAATTGGCCAGAACAAGCCACAAACTGGATGAGATTTTGTGCTGATAGTTCAAAATCTGATTCTGTGAGGCGTTTGCTTGGCTAAAACGAGGTGTAACTCTGTCAGCTCTGCTTTTACTTTGAGAGAATATTGCAGTTGATGGAATGGTGCAGACCCGGGCCATGAACCCACACGGACAACTGTAGAGATATTAATTTCACATGATCCCTCTGACAATAAGAATGAAAGGCAGCGAGTGAAAAAAAGGTCTTGAGGGTCTCCATCACCCCCTATGATGAATGATCTCCCTGACAGAACGTGCAGTCAAAGTCCACCGGTCCGCCACCTGAGATACTGTGGTATTGATTTCCGTGTAGACATTCAGCGTGAACCTCGGAGCTCTGGGCCCTTTGATAAAAGCTTTCATCCATAACGGCAACCGTGCGGGTAAACCGTCTGAGACACGAAGTCTGGAACAAGCTGCTTTTTCAGAGTGATACCAATGTCTTCACTATGCCCTCTCACATTACAGTCAATGCCACCATCGTTATTGATCTCTCAGCGCTTAGTTTGTTGTGTTCCAGCACCCTTGGTGTGACCCGTTATTTCCCATCACTAGAGACATCTTTCACTGTTTCTGATGCCGCAGATCACTTTCTCAGAAAAGACAGAAAGACAGTTTCACTAAAAACTGAAGGATTTTGGCAACACCCAGATTCTAAATGATTTACATTTAGATACATTAAAGGGATAGTACACCCAAAAATGAAAATTCTGTCATTACTGACCCTCATGTCATCCAAACCCATCAGCCCTTCGTTCATCTTCGGAAAACAAATTAAGATATTTCTAATGAAATCCGAGAGCTTTCTGACCCAGCATAGACAGCAATGCACATGACACGTTCAAGGCCCACAAAGGTAGTAAGGACATCGTTAAAATAGTCCACGTGACATCAATGGTTCAAACGTAATGCTACAAGAACACTTTTTATGCACAAAGAAAACAAAAATAATGACTTTATTCAACAATTTCTTGTCTTCCGTTTCAGTGTTCACCATGGGTTTGCGAATGAATCTTTATTTTTGTTTTCTTTACTCATTTCAAATATCAAAAATATCTTAATTTGTGTTCCGAAGATAAATGAAGGTCTTACGGATTTGGAACGACATGAGGGTGAGTAATTGAAGATGAACAGAGTGAACAGAATTTTCTGATATTTTGGGTATACTATCCCTGTAATATATTTTTTGAAAATGCAAACACTACTATATATAGTTTGTATTTTTAAAAATAAAATTGATTATTTCACATATCTTGCATATCAGTAATTTTGAAAATGTAAAGATTTGAACATTTATACAACCGCATTTACCAAGCTGTAGAAGTTGTTCACTGTAGAAGCAGTGAATGGGTGCCGTCAGAATGAGTCCAAACAGCTAATAAAAACATCACAATCATCCAAAAGTAATCCAAACGACTTCAGTCCATCAGTTAAAGTCTTGTGAAGTCAAAAGCTGTGCGACTGTACAATTCTTCATCCACAATATTGCCCTTTCCAGTGAAAAATTAATCTTGTCTAAATCAGGAGAGAAATATGCACAGATCAAGCAAAAATAGTTATAAACAAATATGTTGGCTTTAAAGGAGTTATGAATTTTTTTACATCAAAATCATCATATTCGTCATATTCGAGAAGTAATAGGCTATTTTCTGTCTTGTTCTGACCTTCCCTCATCAGAACGCTCAGTTTGAATTGGCGTGGCAGATTGTAGACTCTAAAGTAAATGCCCACTACTATGATTGGCCAATAGTTGTGTATGTTTGACAGCCTACATCCTTCATAGATGGACACTGCTGTGATTTAGGGTAAAAACCCTCAGTAGATATGAAAGATCTGTAATAACAGACAAAACAATAGTGACCAGCAGGGCTTGACATTAACTCCCACTAGCCACTTTGGCGGGTTGAATTTTATAACAGAGCTCATATGGGATAAATGGATTTTTTGAAGGGTGCAAGTGAAAGAGAATTTTACTCGCCCGACCGACTAATGTGATTAAAACATCTAATTATGGAAGCACCGAAATTTCAGTGAGAATGATTTAGATTTTAGGCAATTGCTAATGGATAATGTATTGACATTTACAGTGTCACGCTAGGATCGTGCAGCCTGTCTGTGGAGATCTCGTGGAGAAATCAACACAAATGAACTGCACACAGAAGACTTCGGTAAAAATTTAGTTTTTATATTTATAACATATAGCCTAGTTAAGCAATATGACACAAGAGTGCAATTTTCCCTGAAAACCACGATTGTAAATTTGACACTGATTTTATACAAGAGTTCAAACGAGTAGTTAATATACATTTTAGTATGCAATATTGTCAGTGTTGACTGTTTTTGCAATATCTGGTTAACGAAAACAGTTCAAAACAAAGATAACTGCAGAACATTCATGCATCTTTGAGCAACATACAGTGGTGTTTCGTTACTGAATGATTAGTTTCTGAATGACTCATTTGAGTCAATGATTCAGTGGCACTTGCTTCATCAGCCATCTGAACAAATCGTTTGAAGGTATGACTCAATGACTCATTCATTAAGACAGTCACTTCTTGCCACCTATTGGCGGTTTACTTTCATATTTAAAAAAAAGCAGCTTATCTTTGCATTTTTTTCCAACATTTCATATTTTTATTAGCGCTGTCAAATTAATTATTGCAATTAATCGCATACAAAATGAAAGTTTGCCTAATATATGTGTGTGTACTGTGCATAATTATTATGTATATATAAATACACACAAATTAATATATATATTTAAAAGAAATATGTTATGTACAAATATTTATATTTATATATAATATAAATTATAGGGCTGCACAATAAATCACATGCGATTGTTATGCGCATCTCGTCAGTAAAGCCAGTTCTGTGAGTAGTAGTAAATCTCCATCACATGTGTTTAGCTGGAGCAGCAATTAATACACAGAGCCGTAAATCACTGACAAGCTATGCAAAATCGCGTTTATAATCAAATGTGATTTATCTGCGATTATGAAAGCGACACTGCGTAGCTTGTCAGTGATCTACGGCTCTGTGTATTAAATGCCTCTCCAGCTGAACGCATGATCACAGAATAAATTAATCACAGAACCAGCTTTACTGAGTAGATGTGGATGACAATTGCATGCAATTTATTTTAGATAAAAAATATAATAACTACATATACTTGTAAATATTTCTTTATATATATATATATATATATATATTAAGAAATATTTACAAGTATATGTATTTATTATATATATATATATATATATAAAATAGTACACACACAGATATTAGGCAAACTCAAACTTTTATTTTGTATGCGATTAATCGCGATTAACCGTTTGACAGCCCTAATTTATATGTATGTATATATATAAACACCAGATTTTAATCACCAACCTCAGGGCTCAACGCTAAGGATTTTTTCTACTGGCCCGGTCAGGCCAGTGGTTCAAATTTTTACTTGCCCGGTCAAAATTTTCACTGGCCCTACCACAAAAAAATTAAATAGTTGCTGTTATCATTGTTTTTGACTCATGTTATATTTTATTTTAATAAATACGCTTATATGACACCAAAATTTTACATACCAAATAAAATTGTACAATTCTCAATTCCAATTTCGATACCTCTTCTAAACCTGTTAGCCTAACTAAAGTCCAAACATTATTTGTTTGTTCAAAAAATTTATTATTAATATTTTATTAAAAATAAAAAAGATGCCGTAGAGAAAAACAGCAGATAGACTAAAAGAACGCAAACTCAGTCTTTGTCAGCAGGTGGCGCTTATAGAATAATAGTGATATTACGTTTCTATGGTTACCGCTGTAAACAAAGCAGCTCCGTGCTTATGAACGCTACTTTAAATACA
>JAHKKF010504080.1:0-23679 GCA_019740295.1 Labeo calbasu
TTTTATTTTATTTTATTTTATTTTTACACTGTTTTTCTCCAAACTTTGCCCTATTTTTTTTTTTTTTTTTATGTTTTTGGAGCTTGACAGTTGTGTGCTGTACTGTTAGATGTATTATTTATTTAAATAATTTAATTAAAAATAGTTTAATTGTTTATTTATTTTAGTATTTAAAAAATATTTTAATCCTTTTTAGTTAGCTGGTTAGTTAATTAATTAAATTATTTATTTATTTATTTTTCATTTAACATTTTTTTTATATTTCGTTTTCAGATCTTAACAGTCATATCCTGTATGAATCACTGTTGTTCTGAATAGAGTTGCAAACAGATTCTTAAAAGTTCTCCTTACAGCAACAACCTTTGGATTGATGTGACAAAGGTTGAGTAAATAATGACAGACTAATCTTTTAAGGTTCTAATTGGAACCAAAAAAGGTTATTCTTATTGTGTTTCTTACTGTGTTTCACAGAAATATTAAAGTAACTCTAGACTGGGTTATCACGGGCATCTCAAAGCGACCAGACTCGAGCAGCCCTGCACATCTGATCCAGTGTAAATATGTCACCGTATAAAGACCAAACCACCAACGCAGGAAAGCAGTTTTGCATAATCCTGTTAATGTAATTGCTATGGCTCGTGGGTGAAGCCCACAGATACTGTATACGAGACCGACGGCGTGACGTCATCGCCTTCAGCTGGAACAGCGCTCACCTTTAAGTGCTTTCCAATATGAACGCAGATCAAAAGACGGTTTCACTAGAGCGCCAATAATCAGGCCTCGCTGCTGGGGGCAGGTGTGTGTGTGTGTGTGTGTGTGTGTTGATGTGGAGGGGATATGCAAAGGGCTTCTGGCATTTCCAAAGATAGCCAGGCTGACATTTCTATTGACTTTGATGTTAATAATCCCTCACAAGTTCCCCAAAGCCAAGTGTGTGTGTGTGCATGTGTGTAAGAATAGTTGTAGTTTGAGGGGACACCGGGGGCCACGGCGGACACATTTATTATTATTTGAGTGTGTGAATAAATGCATGGGTTAAATTGTTATTTTGTGGACTGAATCTAAAAACATAGGCATTTGAGTTATTTTCGCTATTGCATCTTTAAGATCTTTAATGCATGCTCAGTTAGCACCTGTGAATTTTGCACATTCTCCGGAAAATCTTTTGTGTTCCGCTAAAGGTCTGGAACGATATGACTGTGAGTGAATGATGACAGATGTATCATTTTGGAACGCACTAGTCCTTTAATTAAAGTCAATAACATTATGTTCTGGCAATGCATTGTGTTTCTTTCCTGAACAGTGATGCTGTTTTTATTTTGGTGGGAGGAATTTTTAGCCATGAGCGATGCAGCTCATAACAGATCGGTTGGAGCAGGAAGCGGAGCTGGAATGACATGCTCTGTATTCTCTTTCAGCGAGGGGTGAGAGGAAGGGCAACGGGGCGAACGAACGACGGGAACCTGGAGAGAGAGATTAGCTGAACAGCTGGGATCGTGCAGGTGGGTGTTCACACACACACACACACACACACACACACACAAACACACACACACGCAAACACACACACACAAAGACTGTATTCTTCACTTACAGGTCACGGATCAGAGCTGCGCTGAACTGCATTGTTCATAAGGGAAAAATATATACACAATGATTAGATTTTATCATTTATTTTGTAATCAGAACAGGATTGTATTAACTAAAACTTGAAGTATTAAAAATTAACTTTGGTAATTGAAATAAAATTTAAATGTGGCCCTTAAGTATCATGAGTATATATGTAGCAATAGCCAAAAATACATTGTATTTGTCAAAATGATTGATTTTTCTTTTATGTCAAAAATCATTAGTGTATTAAGTAAAGATCATGTTCCATGAAGATATTTTGTAAATTTCCTAGCATAAATATATAAAACTCAATTTTTGATTAGTAATATGCTTTGCTAAGAACTTCATTTGGACAACTTTAAAGGCGATTTTCTCAATATTTTGATATTTTTTTATTTTTTATTTTATTTATTTATGGGTTTTTTTGGCACCCTCAGATTCCAAATTTTCCCAAATTGACCCTTATGACTGGTTTTGTTGTCCATGGTCACAAATAGAATAAAATAAAAATATAATATAATATAATATAATATAATATAATATAATATAATATAATATAATAAATGGCAACAATGTAAAATACATAAGTTTAGGTTGAAGCATTAAAATAACAAAACCTGAAATAAAAATAAATTGAAACTAAAAAAAAGGATAAAAATGGCAAAAGCACATAAAATTACTAAAAATAAATAAATAATTAAATAAAAATAAAAAATCTTTTTTATATTAATTATATTTACTATTAATTATATTTACTATTAATATATATTATAATAGTATATAAATAATTCTAAAATAACACTGAATCAGAGCTGTTTATGTGGCAAAACAATCTCAATCTATTAGGATAACAGCATTAAATTTAAACTTAAAATTTAAGATAAATTTAGACTAAATAAAAAAAAATTATAAAAATTTAAAAAACTAAAAAAGTAAAAACTAATAGAATTAAGAACTAATTATTTATTTATTTAAATTTTATAATAATAAAAACAATTCTTTAAGAAAAATGCAATACCACAAATGAATCAGTGATCTTTTAAATAATTTTGAATATTCTGAATCACTGATTTTTGTTGTATGAAAAAGAGCAGCTTGACCATTCTGCCCAATATCTCCTTTATGTTCAACAGAAAGAAGAAGGTCATACGGGTTTGGAACATAAAAGTGAGTAAATAATGACTGAACTTTATCATTTTATGTGAACTATTCATTTTTTTGTTGATAGCTTCAGTAAAAATCAGTAAAATCTTACAGTTGAACCCTTGCTTGTGTGTTTTTGCCTCTTGTTATTGTTAACTAAAACTAGAAGTATTAAAAAAATAGTTTTCGAATGTTTTTAAAATATATTTAAATGTAATATAATGTAATATAATATAATTTAATATATATTTTAGATGAAAAATATTAAAAATAATAGGAAAAACTGTGTAAAATAAGTTTAAGATGAAATAAAAATAAATTAAAGGTAAAAAATAGATAAAAATGGCAGAAACACTTAAGATGACAAAAACTTAAACTAAAAATAATATAAAAATTTAAATCTAATTCAGAATTTTAATATATATTATAATGGATAAAGTAACATTCAATCAGAGCTGTTTATGTGGCAAAACAATCACAATCTCTATTAGGATAACAGCATTAAACATGAAATTTAAACTTAAAATTTAAGATAAATTTAAATAAAAAATGTGTTTAAAAAAATGTGAAAAGACTAATGAGTAAAAACTAATAAAATTAGAGAGACGGTAGATAAATATTAAAAACTGATTATGTATTTATTTATTTCTTTTTTTATTTATATATTTTTTAAAAACATTTTTAAAGGACAATACGTGGCCACTAATGAATCAGTGATCATTTTAATCATTTTTGAATATTATGAATCATTGATTTTTATTGTATGGAAAAGAGCAGCACGACCATTCTGTCCAATATCTCCTTTTCTGTTCCACAAAGGAAGAAGGTCATACGGCTTGGCACAACATGAAAGTGAGTAAATAATGACTGAACTTTATCATTTTATGTGAACTATTCTTTTTTGTTGTTGTTGATAGCTTCAGTAAATATCAGTAAAAACTTACAGTTAAACCCCTGATTGTGTGTTTTTGCCTCTTGTTATTGTTAACTAAAACAAGAAGTATTAAAATAGTTTTCTGTAATTTAAATAAATTTTAAAATAAAACAAAATGTAATATAATATATTATAAGAATAAAAATAGCTTTTGGTAATTTAAATAAATGTACAATATAATATAATATAATATAATATAATATAATATAATATAATATAATATAATATAATATATATTTTAGATGAAAAACATGTTAAAAAATTAAATGTGGGCAACTGTGTAAAATACGTAAGTTTAAGTTAAAGCACTATAATTACTAAAACTGAAATAAAAATAAATAAAATAGATAAAATGGAGAAAAGCACTTAAAATGTCAAAAACTTAAACTAAAATTAAAATGAAAATAAAATCAAATTCAGAATATTAATATATATTATAATGGATAAAATGACACTGAATAAGAGTTGTTTATGTAGCAAAACAATTCAAATTTAAGATACATTTAAATTAAATAAAAATGTGATTAAAAAAATGTTTAAGAATAAAAAGTAAAAACTAATAATATTAGAAACAATTTTAATATTTTCAATCATCGATTTTTGTTGTATGGAAAAGAGCAGCTTGATCATTCTGCACAGTATCTCATTTTATGTTTTCGGTAATTTAAATAAATGTAATAATATAATATAATATAATATAATATAATATAATATAATATAATATAATATAATAGTATTAGATGAAAAACATAAAAAAGAAATGTTGGCAACTGTGTAAAACACACAAGTTAAAATTGAAGCATTAAAATTGCTACAACTGAAATATAAAGAAATTAAAGGTAAAAAAAAAATAGATAAAAATGGAAAAAGCACTTAAAATGACAAAAACCTAAACTAAAATATTTTTTTTTTTTTTTTTTAAAAATCCAATTCAGAATATTATTATATATTATAATGGATAAAATAACGCTGAATCAGAGCTGTTTATGTGGCAAAACAGTTGCAGTTTCTATTAGGATAACAGGATTAAACATACACTTTTAACTGAGTTAAGATAAATTTAGACTAAATAAAATAAGTAATAGAAAAAAGTAAAAAGACAAAAAAGTAAAAAACTAATAAAATTAGAAAGACAGTAGACAGTATGTAAATATTAAAAAAACTGATTATTTATTTAATTTCTTTGTTTGTTTTTTAAAAACATATTTTTAAAAACGTTTTTAAGAACAATGCAAGGCCACAAATAAATCAGTGACTTTTTGAATCATTTTTGAATATTTAGAATCATTGATTTTTATTGTATGGAAAAGGGCAGCGTGAACATTCTGCTGAATATCTCCTTTTATGTTCCACAGAAAGAAGAAGGTCATTTGGGTTTGGAACAACATGAAAGTAAGTAAATAATTACTAAACAATATAATTTTATGTTGATAGCGTCAGTAAAATCTTACAGTTAAATTGCTGATTGTGTGTTTTTGCCTGTGTACGTTTGTATGGCGGCCGTCAAGCGTCTTCACCAGTCAAACTGAGAAAGTGTTGGAGCGAGTGCTAATGATAATAATGTCCGTAGAGTCTCAGAATGAGAGCGTTTCATCACTCTTTAACCCGGTCGGACACTGAAGCGGTGTGATATTAACGCATGTGATGGTAATGAGGAGCTCTTTGTCTGCAGAGTCGCTGAAACCGTATCCTCCACTCCAGCTCTCGTTCCCCGCGGCGGGAATCACAACCTGCTCCGTTTCAGAAGACCTGACAGCGTTTCTCATAACACACACACACACATACAGACGAATGTGGGCCCTGCATTGTTGAGTGCAGCTGTGTTTACGGCTCTCAGGTGAATCTCCTGTTGGCGTTTAGCGCTTCATTGCACTTGTGAGGGTGTTTACGCGGCCCTGCTTTCACCCGCCGGCGCTGGCGAGAGACGCAGACACAAAAATGAGCACAATCCCTGTGCTGAGAACTACTAGTGCTTACAATTCACATAAAAATGACAATTCTGTCTTTATTTATTCATGTATGTATTGCATACATTTCTTTGTTCTCTGAAACACAAAAGAAGATATTTGGAAGAATGTTATAACAAAACTCTTTGAACTTCGTCTTCTATTGTATGAACACAAAACGTATTTCTCAAAATATTTTCTTTTATGTTCCATTGAAGAAAAAGCCATACTGGTTTGGATTGATGTAAAGAAAGAGTAAATGATAACAGAATGATCATTTTTGGGTGAACTGTCCTTTTAAATGAATTAAGTGAAGTAAAACTTTATATTCAGCCATTTTTTTTCCTAAGAGTGTGTCATTAGACTAATTTCTTGATGTATTAATTGCATCTCTCCTATAAGCTTCTGTAGAAAAATTTTCACTTTAGACAAACAAAAAGATTCAGTGAATCAAAACTATGTTACTTATTTATTTATTTTATAATTTTTTTTATTTTATAAATGTGTTTATTTATGTATTTTTGGCCATTGTGGCCAAAATAGACTAGTTTCACAATAGCAAAAAGTTGTTGTGTTTGATTTATTTCAGAGAATCAATTCAAAGTGTCAGTGAATCAAAACTATGATTCAGTCAGTCTTTTGTAAAGTAAAATAAAAATAAATAAAAAATAGAAACAGTTTAATTTGCGCTCTTCAGTAGCAAAAGCCGGCTTGTTTGATTCACTTTGGCAAATCAGTTCAAACAGTCAGTTTTAGTGAATCAATTCAGAACTCTGATTCAGTCATTCTTCTTGTGCTATAATTTTGTCCACTTCAAATAAATAAAAGAAACCTTAGGCTATTTTTACAGTGTTTTAATGGCATCTCTCATTTAAGCTGCTGTAGCAAAAATTTGGCAAAATTTGCATTTGTTTTGGAGAACGGAATCAGTGTATTCAGTGAATCAGAACAATGATTCAGTAATTCTTTTGTGCTATGATTTGTTCACAGAATGATTTTAAGATTTTTTTTTTGGCTATTCATTTTCCCAAAAGATCGTGATAATAGACTAGTTTCCCAATAGCGTCTCTCATTTGATTTGGTTCAGAGAATCAATTCAAACTGTCTATTTCAGTGAATCAAGACTATGATTCAGTCATTTTTTTTGAAGTTAAATAAAAATACATACATACATACATACATACATACATAAATAGTAAGAAAAAAATGTAAACAGCTTAATTTGAGCTCTACAGCAGCAAAACGCTGGCTTGTTTGATTCACTTCAGAGAATCAGTTCAAATGGTAAGTTTTAGTGAATCAATTCAAAACTGATTCAGTCATTCTTCTTGTGCTACAATTTTGTCCACTTCAAATAAATAAAAGAAAGCTTAGGCTATTTTTACAATGTTTTAATAGCATCTCTCATTTCAACTTCAGTATAGCAAAAGGCTGTTATGTTTGATTCATTTGGAAAATCAGTTCAAACTGTTCAATTTCAATGTTTTAAATCTATGATTGAGTCATTGTACTGTAAAATAATAAATAAATAAATAAATAAATAGTAAGAAAAAATAGAAACAGCTTAATTTGAGCTCTTCAGTAGCAAAAAACGGCTTGTTTGATTCACTTTGGAGAATCATTTCAAATGGTCAGTTTCAGTGAATCAATTCAAAACTCTGATCCAGTCAATCTTATTCTGTCATAATTTTGTCCACTTCAAATAAATAAAAGAAAGCTTAGGCTATTTTTATAATATTTAATAGCATCTCTCATATGAACTTCAGTAACAAAAAGCTGCTATATTTGATTCATTTCAGAGAATCAATTCAAACTGTCTGTTTCAATGAATCAAAACTGATTAAGTTATTTTACTGTAAAATAAATAAAAACTAAATAAATAAATAGTAAGAAAAAAATAGAAACAGCTTAATTTGAGCTCTTCAGCAACAAAAAGCTGGCTTGTTTGATTCACTTTGGAGAATCAGTTCAAACGGTCAGTTTCACTGAATCAATTCAGTGAATCAAAACTATGATTGAGTCATTTTACTGTAAAATAAAATAAAATAAATAAATAAATAGTAAGAAAAATACAAATAGCTTAATTTGAACTGTTCAGTGGCAAAAAGCTGGCTTGTTTGATTCACTGTGGAGAACCAGTTCAAATGGTAACTTTTAGTGAATCAATTCAAAACTCTGATTCAGTCATTCTTCTTGTGCTACAATTTTGTCCACTTCAAATAAATAAAAGGAAGCTTAAGCTATTTTTACTATGTTTTAATAGCATCTCTCATTTCAGCTTCAGTAGCAAAAAGCTGCTATGTTTGATTCATTTCAGAGAATCAATTCAAACTGTCTATTTCGTTTAATCAAAACTATGATTGAGTCATTTTACTGTAAAATAAATAAATAAATAGTAAGAGAGAAACAGAAACAGCTTAGTTTTAACTCTTCAGTAGCAAAAAGCTGGCTTGTTTGATTCAATTTGGGGAATCAGTTCAAATGGTCAGTTTCAGTGAATCAATTTAAAACTCTGATTCAGTCATTCTTCAATTCAAACTGTTTCATTGAATGAATCTAAACTGCGATTCAAGCATTCTTTTGTAAATTAAAATTAAAATTGATAAATAGATAGTAAGAAACAAAGTAGAAGCAGCTGAATTTGCTATTCAGTAGTAAAAAGCAGTAGTTTCAGTATTTTGATTCACTTTGTAGAATCAGTTCATACTGCCAGTTTCAGTAAACTGATTCAAAACTTCTATTCAGTAATTCTTTTGTGCCATAACTTTGTCCATGTGAAATAAAAGATTAGACTAGTGTTATAATGTTTTAATAGCATCTCTCATTTAAACTTCAGGAGCAAATAACACTAAAAATAACACTGAATCAGAGCTGTGTTTATGTGGCAAAACAATCAAAAACTCCATTCGGATAACAGCATTAAACTCTACATTTAAAGTAATTGAAACAACATGATTTGAAACAACATGATTTGAGTTGTGTAATAACAAAACTTTGGCATATTTGATTCACTTTTGTGAATCAGTTCAGTGAGTCAATTCAAAACTCTGATTCAGTAATTATTTTCTGCCATAACTTGTGTCAGATATGTTCACTGAAGTCTCCAAGTGGCGTTTATCATGTGTTAAAATAAATGGCAATTTTTTAATATATGAGACTTGTGCTTGAAAGACTCTTGTGTGGGACAAATAGTTAAAATAAGTCTTAATGGTACTAAAAACGTCTCATTTAAAATCATATGTTGACGTTTTAATTCTGACTAGTTGAACTGTGACAGCAGAAGTCAATGAGAAGCCAGCACGACGATGGAGGGATATAATGACGTTGCCCTTTGGCTACTGAAGCATTTTCTTCTCTGTTTCCGCAGCTTGATATCCAGTCCTAGAACGAGCAGGTGTTTGAGACGAAACGTGGAGGAGAAATGAGTATCCAGGCACACAGGTAATGGCATGAAGCCCCTGGCCCGGGGAAACTGAACCTGCCCGTGCAAGGACGCGTCCGGGACGGGGCCACGCTTCATTTGGGCTCTGTGAGCAGCTGTCAATCTCAGGTTACAGGATATTATTAAAGCCAGCAGAGATCCTCCTACTTCCCATCTTTCTACACAACCACATTGTGGATGTTCGCCGGATCCTCCTCTTTCCACCTAAAAGCTGCTGTCGGTGCGGTTGGAAGTCATAATTTAAGATTTGCTGGTCTGCTTTACTTTAAAACCTTGTAATTTACCTCAAGTATTTTTCTCCTCACTGCAAAAACAATCTTAATCGTCTCTTAATTTTGTCTTGTTTTCCCACTAAAATCATGTAAACATCCTTTTTGCGGAATTTAAGTGTAATTTAGGTTGAAAGTGGATGGATGACACGTGCATCGCATAATTAAATCCAACAGGAATGTTTTGATGTCATGCAACTACAGCTGAAAACAAAACAAAAGCAAAAAAACGAATTATTATTTTTTTCCCCATTAAAATAATGTTAATATACCTTAAAAATGAATTATAAATTAAAAAAAGCAACTTAAAACAAGAAAAACAATATGCAAGTGTAATAAAAATAATTTTGGTAAAATGTATATTGTTTTAAAGATGTTTAAATATTTTAACTTCAAAACAAGACTTTTTTTTCATTATTTAAGCATCATTTAGGGTGGATTTGACATGTGCATGACATAATTAAATCTGACAGTGATTGACAGGAGGGTTTTGATGGCATATATGCGCTGCCGAAGATCTCCAGTGCATCGCTGCGCTCAGATTCGACACGTACAGCGCTTCAGCTGAAGTTTCCCTCCCTAGACAAGCTTATGAAATCGGCCAACTGGAGTTTCAGCTGTCGCAGCGCTGGGAATCAAAGATGAATGGGAATATGAAATGCAGCACAGTGGGCCTTTAGTGTGCGCATGTATTTACTCATGTAATTATTAATATGGGGCTGGGAGTAAATAAACTAAAGTCGGTGTGATGCGGCACAAGTTAATCTTCACAGTCAAAGGCATTTCTGAGCGTCAGAACTTGCTGGCTCATACTGGAGGGTAGTTTCGTGTTTTCGTAGCTCACAGCAGGTTGTGGTGTGGCTTTCAACTTAACTAAACAGCTAGAAATCATCATATGGCTTGGTCGATATCTAGCCTTGTAAAGCAGGGCTTATTTATTTTAGACTTATTGTACAATGTTTGTATTGTGAACTGTTAGTTTGTGCATAATGTGTCATTTTTAATTCAATTAACAAACTAACAGTTGCATGTTAGGATGTATATGATTAACTAAAACTAAAACCATAAAAAAAACTTTTTGTTGCTTGAAATAAAACATCTTCAGCTGAAATCAAAATAAAATATTTTAAAATAAAAAAAAAAAACTAAACTTATTTTATTTCCTCTATCTGGCCACATTTTTCATTTTCATGTATTTAACTTGTACTAAAATAAATTTTAATAAATATGAATAAAAACTAACACAAATAAACAAATTACATATACATGCAAACAATAATGAAATTAAAATTAACATTAATTAACAAAAATCACAACACACAGACGGTTTGCCCGCATTGACAAAACAAGCAGGAATTCTGTTGTGCGTGTGTGTTTATGAATCATTCCCATTCATGCGTACTAAGATAACATGTATTTGATTCTCAGGAAATGTCCTCTACGTGTTCACCTTCCTTTGACATGCAGTTGTCTGGAGATTTCATAAAGCGAAGCAGACGGCTGCTGAAAGACAGTCGCACATCAAAACATTCCTGATGCAATCGAATTCACTACGTCTGACACTTACGTGCTGTGTAAAACAGAACGTGTGAGATTAGAATTGTACGTTTGTTTACTTTTTCCTGTTGTTCTCCGTGAGAACGACCTTCTGTCCAGCTTCAGTTCTTGTCCAGATGACCGTTTCAGAACAACTGCAGAATCCAGGAGGTTCAATAAACCACAACCTCAGGTTCAAAAACACTGAATCCACTCCTCAAAATATTCACCATACATTTTAATAGTTTAATTTAGTCAAGGTTATTATATACATGTATACAGTAGAGGAAAATGTCATTTCACCAGGTCAGTTTGACAAAAATCGAATGTCAAACTCAAAACACTGTTTAAAACTATTTATGTCTTTTTGAAATTTGGTGAATATTTTCTATTTAGGGTTATGAATGTGTGTGCAAAGTTTTGGCACATAGATGTGTTTTGGAAAGGCTGTACAAAATTTATTACAGCTTTTAAGTTGCGGCCAGTTTGACAAACACTTGATAGTCAAACCGCTCAAAATACTGGTTAAACAATTTATTTCCTCATGAAATTTGGTGAATATTTTCCATTTAGGGTTATGAATGTGTGTGCAAAGTTTCAACACAGTTGTATTTTGAAAAGGCTGTACAAAATTTACTACATCTTTTGTGTTAGGGTCAATTTGACCCACACTCGATTTTCAAACTGCTATAAAAACGGGTATGTCGTAATGAAATTTGGTGAATATTTTCCATTTAGGGGCATGAATAAAAGTACACATTTTCAACACATAGATGTGTTTTGGAAAGGTTGTAAAAAATTTGTGTCCATTTAACCCACACTCGATATTCAAACTGCTGAAAATACTGGTTAAACTATTTATTTCTTCGTGAAATTTGGTGAATATTTTCCATTTAGGGTTATGAATGTGCATGAAAAGTTTACATAGATGTGTTTTGGAAAGGCTGTACAAAATTTATTACAACTTTTAAGTTACGGCCAATTTGACTCACACAAGATTTTCAAAATGCTCAAAATACTGGTTTAACTATTCATTTATACCTGACATTTGGTGAATATTTTCATAGTAGGGTTATGAACATGCATGCAAAGTTTCAACACATTAATGTGTTTTGAAAAGGTTGTACAAAATTTATTAAAACTTTTGTGTTGGAGTCAAACTGACCAACACTCGATTTTCATACTTCTTAAAATACTGGTTAAACTATTGATTTTGTCTTAAAATTTGGTGAATATTTTCATTGTAGGGTCATGAATGTGCATGCAAAGTTTCAACACATAAATGTGTTTTGAAAAGGTTGTACAAAATTTATTACAACCTTTGTGTCAAGGTCAAATTGACCAACACCTGATTTTCATACTGCTCAAAATACTGGTTAAACTATTTATTTCTTCGTGAAATTTGGTGAATGTTTTCCATTTAGGGTTATGAATGTGCATGCAAAGTTTCAAAACATCAGTATGTTTTGAAAAGGCTGTACAAAATTTATTACAACTTTTAAGTTACGGCCAATTTGACTCACACAAGATTTTCAAAGTGCTCAAAATATTGGTTAAACTATTAATATCTACCTGAAATTTGGTGAATATTTTCATAGTAGGGTTATGAACATGCATGCAAAGTTTCAACACATAGATGTGTTTTGAAAAGGTTGTACAAAATTTATTAAAACTTTTGTGTTGGAGTCAAACTGACCAACACTCGATTTTCATACTTGTTAAAATACTGGTTAAACTATTGATTTTGTCTTCAAATTTGGTGAATATTTTCATTGTAGGGTCATGAATGTGCATGCAAAGTTTCAAAACATCAGCGTGTTTTAAAAAGGCTGTACAAAATTTGTTAGAACTTTTGTGTTGAAGTCAAACTGCCCCCCTTTGGTTTTCATGCAATTAGCCAAAAATCAACATCAAAGAATCACATAAAAAAGAGAAAACCTTAAGTGTAGCTTATTAAACACTAAAATATGAAATACATGAAAACATATAAATTTTAAGACTCAAAGTTTACTTGAAATTGAAACTCTTCTGCTGAATTATTCAAAGAAAATTCACTGTTTCTTTATCGACTTGAGTTTCACAGTCCAAAAATCTGTCAACGTTTGTTGCTGGTTGTTAGTTTTTTGGACCTCAATTACTAGACTGTTGCAGTGTGAAAAATTCATTTTATCCTTAAAAGGGTTTGAGAAAAAGAGAACAAAAAGGCAGAGCAAATAGCAATAAATTCTATTATTTAACTAAATATCAAGGTTGGTGTCTCATGACTTCGTCAGGTTGCATGTTCACATCAGTTGTTAGTCACTTTGGATAAAAGTACCTGCTAAATGCATAAACATAATTGAAATAGTATGAGTAGTATCTCACTGAAGCAAGTGTTTTTGTAATGCACACAGATGCAGGAAGAACATGGCATGTTGCACAAACTCTTGAGTTGTGAACTACAGTCAGCGTCCTCCTCAGATCTGCTGTCTCTCTGGCCCACAGACTTCTGGGAATGCACTTGTCTTTCATCACGGCTGCCACAGGGAGCCCTGTAATGACAAGCAACCCTGTCGCCTGGCAAAAGATGGATGTTTTTCTATGAGGGTAGAAAGAGCGAGCTTCCGGACGTGTTTTCATTGTGTGCCTGTAATGGAGCAAGGCTCGTGTTCTGGCCCGCTTGCTGTAATCTGTGTTTCTCTGACAGAAGAACCGGAGACGTGGCCCGTGGGAGGATGTTGTCTCGAGTTCACTGCTACTCGCTGATGATAACCGACTTCCGCCACCCTTAATAAGCCGAAGAAATGTGTACGCTCATTATAATGAATATCCTGGGGTAGATGTACATTTCTGTCCATGCTGTCTTCTGACTTGAGCATAATTAGCACCCAGTCGGTCGGATCTGAGAGCAGAGAGCAGGAGTCTGTCGAGAGCAGGTCATTATCAGAAGAATATCCTCAGGCTTCGGCTAGGGAATCAAGCTTTGGTGAAGGGGATTTTCTTTTCTGTCTTACCACTGTGCTTCACAAATGAAATACTAGGTTTACAAAATGCCTCAAGTGTGAATCATGTGGAAAAAATACCTTTTGAATTTTATGCGGTGAAAATATTTTCTCCATATTATTCTCGAATTCCCCTGTTTTCCATGTTTAATGCAAAAAGTAAAATCTTTTGTAAGTTGCTTTACAGCATCTGTTAAATGCATAAATGTAATGTAATAAAAAACGGAATAATCAAGACATGTTTTCTGCTGTTTTTCAGTACATTAACACAAGGAAGAATCATATTTAGTCATTTACATTTATGTCCATCAATATAACAATACATAGAGCAGAAGTAGCAATATTTACTATCATATATTTTTAATAATACATTAGAGCTGGTACACACATACTTATGAGCGACGACGAAGAACAAATTATTGAATAGAGCTTCCCAGCTAACACAAATATGTTCTAAAAATGTATTTATTGTAATTTAGCTAATATTCTTATTAGTTTATGAAGATCATGTTCTCTGAGAATTCAAAATGTTTGTATATTTAATTAAATGAATCAAACTTAGTAACTCTAAGGATGTTTTTACTGAGGGAGTATAAACGAGTGACTCACGAGTCACTATACAAGAATCGTTTGATGAATCGATCATTATCAAGAATCAACTTGTCGTTTTAGGAGACTTAACGGATAATAAAAAGCGTATAAAAATCTTAATAATATCCACAGTGTTACTTGTTTTTATCACCAGCAAAATCATTGTGATAATAATATATTGTAAATACGGTTCATATCGTTCAGCCCTTGGTCACGTGATGATGAACAAGCCCGCGCAAATCATTCCTGTCAAGTTTGAACGGAGCGTGTAAACAGACATCACTCATCTGGACATCACGACTTCTGTCAGTACGTCATTTTTAAGTCTTGTCATCAGTTTGTGAAACATAAAAAGGAGGGTTCACATAGGATAACGTATTTCATTTAATCTAAAATACGTTTTTAAACATTGGTCCATGCAAACTCAATCGCTGCTGTGAATATTTACCTGTGAATTAACTCGTAAATTAAAGTTTTCAGTCTGTAGTGAATGTGATGTTTAAAAAATACCGTGTACAGCGACACAAATGGTAAGGAATGTCTTTATATTGAGATATCCTGCATAAACAAACATACAACACGACACCAGGTCTGATTCACAAACAAAACGACTCACATGAGCCGGTTCTTAATAGTGAATCAACCACAGACAGCGCTACCAGTGTGAACTGAATTGTGAACGAATGACTCTTATGAGTCGGTTCTTCTTTTTTTTAGTGAATCGAAACGGATTTACAAACACATGGCCGATTCTTTGTAGTGAATCAAAGACAAACAAGCGGTGCTAATGCAGTCTGATTCACCAACAAATGGCTCAAATGAGCCGGTTCTTTCTAATAAATCAAACGCAAACGACGCAAACCAGTGTAGTCCGATTCAAAAACAAATGATTCCTGTGAGCCGGTTCATCTAATGAACTGTTAGTTATCATAGTTTTTTACTGCTAGTTTCAGTAACGTCTGTATTGAAATTAGTCAAGTTTTGTGTGAGTATCATTACTGACTGATTATCCATTTAAGACACATTCGAGGGGTTTTTGTAGGAACTACTGCATATTTATCTACATAGTGTTGCTTGCAACCAGTGTTGGGAAAAGTTACTTTTAATAGTAATGCATTACAATATTGTGTTACTCCCTAAAAAAGTAACTAGTTATGTTACTTTTATGGAAAGTAATGTGTTACATTACTTTTGCATTACTTTTTAAATCTGGGCAGGGCTTGCTTGTTTGTTTTTAATATAAAAGGTTCTGTTTTTGGCAAATGTAAAAGCCTTTTCACACCAAAAGCCTCAGACTGACGGAAAAATAAATAGTGGAATATAGAAAAAGAAAGTTCAACTCTCTTCTTAAAAAAAAAAAAGAAAAAGAAATGTTAAACTTGAGTAAAATTTGCTTATTATTTTGGTTGAATTGGATCATGGAAGCTCAGCAGCAAATACACTGGTTAATAAAATTAGATTAAATAATAT
Source organism: Labeo calbasu (assembly GCA_019740295.1). Taxonomy (NCBI): domain Eukaryota; kingdom Metazoa; phylum Chordata; class Actinopteri; order Cypriniformes; family Cyprinidae; genus Labeo; species Labeo calbasu. The sequence continues at coordinate 15,924 of JAHKKF010504080.1, forward strand.
ATTTTATTATTGCAGGCTTGCATCATATTCTAAGTTGCATTTCACAGTTTTTATTATTTTTGAGGAATACTGAATCTGTCTCTCAACATGGGGACAGGAGAGCTTTCAATCAATAAATAGGGAAAAAAGTAACTCATATTTTTTTGTAAATTAAAAAGTAATGCGTTACTTTACTAGTTACTTGAAAACTGATTACCCCCAATATGTTTAAGTCTTACTTAAATTATGATATATGTTGGTATTTGTTGGTAGATAACTATTATTTTTTCTTATTGTAAGGCTCATTTAGTAGGATATACTAGTGTGGAAAAGATATTTTGGTTTAGATTTAGTCGCTGCTGAAGCAGATCTTTTCTGGTGAATGTTCATCATTAATTTAAAGTGTTTTTTGACAAGCACTGAAAAGTAGCCTAGTCTTTGCACTTGAAACACAATCAGTTGGAGTGCTTGAAAATTGCGAGTGAACGGCAGCCGTAACAAGCCTGGACTTCCGTAGGTGTCCGTTTAATAATGGGCCGTGTTGAAAGATGGGATCCAGTTATAGTTGAAGCAATATATTCTGGGCAAGAGCGCACAAGCTAAAATAATGAGACCATAACAAAACACTCTGTCTCTGCTGGCTGGAGAGAAAAGCCCTCGGGCGTCTCTCCAAACGCTGGAGATGGTTTTCATGAGGCCTGTTCCGGGACACGAGAATTACAAGGTCGTCTTTTCGGCGTGCGTCGAAGATCCTGCTTGGAATACTTGAACGGCAGAACGTCCTTCCTGCGTTCACCTTTCCCAGGTCTTCAAACGCAGCGGCGCGGAAGCTAGTCGTAACTCCTTCTGCGCGCGGCAGCTGCAAAGGCGTTGGGGCTGCTGCCAGGCTCGTCTCTGAGGACACGGCATTATGACAAGGTTCTCGAGTTTCACATGGCACAGATTCTCCAGGGAGACGCGCCACTCCCGTGGGAGTCACCTGATACAAACCCCTCTCTAAAGTGCCGGTTTATGTTCCAGAGAAAAGAGGCATCCGGGCCCTGCTTTACTCAGATGCCTGTGCCTCTGAAGCAGAGTTGGGAATTAACTGTTCGGAAGGATGGGTTTATTATTGTGACACTCCCTCCAGGCATGTAAAGAGTTTGTTTTTATTTTCACAGCTCAGTCAAAGAAAGCATGCTACTGTCTGTGTAAGAAAAGGGTTTTTTTCTCCACATAGACGATATTGAGAAATCCCTTCGGAATCTGGAGTTTGCATTAAAAAGGCAATGCAATATTTTACAATACATATTTTTATTTAAAGTTTTGTAGTGGAGTATATCCAGGATAGGATATTTTACATGCAAATGCTAAAAACTCAGTAGAGGACAGAGGTCTGTTTCATACAGCATGTTTAAGCTTTATTGACTATTTTTACAGGTTGCAGCCAAAGCAGCCCTGCAAGTAAAAAAATGTCATTTATACGTAAATACAAATTCCAGTCAAACACCCACTCCTGATAACCATTTTCATCATTTATGGCTGTGATTAAAGGAAAAACTCAATGTTTTAGTCTGGAAGTCACTTAATGTTCTGTAATCTTTGTTTCTGTTAGAACCCATTCACATAGAATGCATTTTTGCATTTCACTGCACTACTTTTTCAATGTAAACAGGCGCTAGACGGACATCTTTGGCCGTTGCATTCACATCTTGCTTATTTTGCATGGTCTCACAATTAAAAAACAGTTAAATGCATCTCTATACCTTGCATTTTTGTTTATTCCACTGCCCTGCATTTCGCATTTTAAATGCACAATGCATTTTGTGTGAATCAAACCTTTTTGATTTACATTAGGGATGTCACAATTCTCAATATAATATCGAACCGTTCGGTACGACATCCACGGTTCAGTACGCGCTTGTGAATTGCGTTTCTTCGGTTTCGCATTTAAACAATTTCGTTGTTTTATTTCTCCCGGAATTTGCTGTGTGTGTGCGTGATTTCACGTGCTGAGATGAGGAAACGCTTCCCCGCTTATATTTGAAAAAGCATCTTCCCTTCTAATGACATGCAATGATAAGCCTTTCTAAACCTGTTGTACAACTAAAGAGTATAAAAAACATTATCAGTTGAGTGTTTAAAATAACTTTCTTTTGTGATCTGATGTGGCTTCGTATCACAGAATCATGCAGACTATTCAATGTATGTTGATTAGCAGTAGGGATGCAACAATACAGTTAGTCCACGGTTTTCGGTTCTGATATCTTGCCACTTCAGTGTGTTTTGTTTTTTTTTGGAACAAATTAACAAAATTCTCCCGTAAACCTCTGTACACTAGAAAAAGCGTGGTTTAGTATATGTCTGCTTATTTTTTCTTTTAAGAGAGGTATTATTATTTAGATTTTTACGCAAAATAGAATGTGTTTCATTCATACTGGACGCCAGAGGGCGCCCTCGTGCAAAAAAAAAACAAAAACACATGCGTCAAAGAAGTAGCGCTGATGACGTTCCGTTACAGCTTCTCTAATATGGATAAAAGCATCGCTATTGCTGTAACTTATTAAAAACAAGATATAACGTTAAACGTTTTGAATGACGAAATGTAAGGACAATAAACCCCTGTCCGCAATAATATATGGTTTATCTGTGTTCTTCAAGCCATCTCGGGTATTTTCATAAGCCATTGTTAATCGACATATATTGAATATGAGTGTAGAATTTATTGTCTACCTCATTCTGTGATAACAATCCACATGAGATCACACAAGGAAGCTATTTCAAACACTCGACTGATGTTGTGAATTAAAAACAAATTATAATGTTTTTATAACTTTTGTTTGTATAACTTTTGTTGGACAACAGGTTTGGAAATTCTTATCATTGCATGTCGTTAGAATGGAAGATGCTCTGATATAAGCGGGGAAGCGTTTCCTCATTTCAGCATGTGAAATCGTGGGCGCACCCACAGCAAATTCCGAGAGAAATAAAACAAGGAAGTTATTTAAATGCAAAACCGAAAAAACGCAATTCACAAGCGCGTATTGAACCGTGGATGTCGTACCGAACGGTTCGATATTATATTGAGTATTGTGACATCCCTAATTAGCAGTGGCATACAGATATACTTAATCATTATGAAAATACCCGAGATGGCTTGAAGAGCACAGATAAACCATATATTATTGCAGACAAGTGTCCTTACATTTCATCATTCACAACGTTTAACGTTATATCTTGTTTTCAAGTTACAGCGATGCCTTTATCCATATTATTGATTTCCTGGCTGGAAGGGAACATAATCAGTGCTTCTTCTTTGTAAATTTTCCGCACGATGAATGAAAGTATGAATGAAACCCATCCTGTTTTGCGTAAAAAATTGAAATAATAATACCTCTCTCAAAAGAAATATTAAGCAGACGTATAATAATCCCTTTTTTTTCGGTGTACAGATATTTACAGCAGTAATTTGTTGCAAAAAAAACCACACTGTTGTGGCAAGCTATTAGAACCGAAGTGAAAACCGTGGTTAAAAACCGAGGTGCGTATTGAACTGTGGACTGACTGTGTTGTTGCATCCCTAGTATACATGCATTAATTTTCATCATTATGATTTCAGATTCTGAATAAATCAATCCTAAACTTTGCAGTCCAATTCACATATTTGTTTGCATGTTCATTGTATTTTAAACAAAACTTCAATCGCTGCATTCAGAAGTGGAGAAGCCACTGCAATGTCATCGGAGCGACCGCTAGCATAATGCATTTTTGCATTAAAGACATATTTTAAAAGAAAGCTGATATTTATGCGCATTTTCAAGCAGATATTTAGTAAATGCCTCCTTGACATTTTTGTAAGACATGCATAAACAAACATTGGGGTTTTTTTCTTGTGATGCATATGTAAACTTATGTAAACTTAAATAAGGTTATTTTGAACTAGATTGATAAAATAGTCCGATTTAAGCATTTGCATGCTTGATTTTTCCAATGGATTGTTTCAAGTCTACACCAACCCTTTTAATCCAATCGAAATTTCGTTTATATGAAGCTCAGTCGAATCAGTTGAAGTCTATCCAGTCCATTTGAGCCACAGTACATTATAAAAGTTTTTTATTGTCTTTTGAATTACTTTGTCCTAATTGTGTTAGAAAGTGTTTTTTTAGCCTTATAAAAGCACTGTGTATTACTGTACAGTGATTGAATCAGTGCTGATTGATGTATCATGATACTTTCTGTGGTCACAGACTTCGTGTGGGCGACGCATCACCTCAACAACTAACCAAACCAGACACGGTGAAACTGAAAGCGTGCAATCAGGCTGTTGTGGTTGGCACAGTTTACTACAAGCATATGGAGACTGTGGCTCTGATCCAAAACTAGCGAGACACCTAAGTCATATAAGCATCTTAAAGCATCATAAATTATAATTTCATATTTATATATACTTGTTTTAAAGCTTGAAGGTTGTTACAAAAAGTAGGTTAGATGATTATATTGCCTGCTAAAAGATATTGCATGCCTCCATCACAGTAATGCAATCCCACAATGCACTGCAACGGGGAAAAAATCCATGCAAATGGCAGATAAGGTAAAAGGACTGTTGAGTATAAAAGTAATTACATCTTTGCTGAGAAGAATCATTTATCAGTCTAATTAAACACTGACTATTTTGCTTAGTTTTAAAGTTTAAGATTGGGACTCAAGAACATATTTTTATTAAATAAAATGTTGTATATAATCAAGCAAATTATATATGAACAAATTCCTAAGGTGTAAAAACCTTCAGGATATAGACAGGAATAAAAATGTCAAGTTTTATGCATCAGTGTAGGAGAAAAAACGGCTAAAAATATGTATTGTAATTAAAATCTGTTGACACAAATAGATAAAGTGCTATAAAAGAAACACTTAACAGTGTCTGTTGAATGTTTTCTTTTCAAAAAAAAGACTTTATGAAAAACCAAAAAGCTCAAAATCTTAAACCTGACAGGTGCATGAAAAAACAGTGTTTTGCCTGCCATGTCTCCCCTTAAAACAAGAAAAATATTTGCAGAAGGAGTTTAAAAAAATCAATTTAGTTCAAAGGGAAAACACCACTGGCAGATATTTTTTCTTGTTTTAAGCAAAAAAACTTGCTTTATTTTGATGCGTTTTATCAGAAAACAAGACCTAGTATCTTATGTTATGTTGCTTTCCAGTAAATGTGTCTTTATTTAAGAATGTTTAGATATTTTTGCTGGAAACAAGACAAAAATACTTGGTAAGAAAATCATTTTTTGCAGTGTAGTTCTTGAACATGTACATTAAAATAGTCTGACAGTGTTTTTAGAGACAGTACTGAATCTAGTATTGCCCTCGTAGCACAAAACGCAAACATACAGCGCAACCAGTGAATCACAAACGAAAGCCTCTCATCAACCGGTTCTTGTGAAATGTTTTCATGGGTCTTAGTTAAATTCCTGATGATTTCCATCCTTACTCACAGCCTCCTCTGTTTCTCCTCTCTCTGCTCTCTTCCCTCCAGTTATTTCATCATGTTTTTATCAGGGCAGCGGTATAATGAGCACTTGTCTCTCGTTGCTGCCTCTGAAATCCCCAGTAACATCAGTCATCCATCAGTCAACACACTGTACAAAACCTCCCATTAGCAACACAAAATATTTATGCTTTTACAAGTTAATCCAGAGCTCGTATAATCTCATAATAACTGTATCTGAAGACTCTCCCCGTCATTTGTGTGTTTCGCACGTATGTGCGGCTTTCAAGGAGCGCTTTGCGTGTTCTGGGAAGCCGGTTTAATCCTCGCTTCAGCAAGCCTCATAGGACACTTTCTCGCTTTTAGTGCATCTTGAGTCGTTTGGCTTCAGTTTTCGGCTTTCTTGATTGATGTAATCACAATCTGGTGTTAGCCGTTTGCGATGCCTTTTCAAAAAAGCGTTGCATTATCTTGCATGATCTTACACAGTGAAATAATCCTTCGTTATTTAATTTGCATGTAGGGCCCTATGATTTCCGCGATGCGGAAGACGTGGACAGAATCGCGGAATCCAGTCATAAAATGGAATTTACTGAATAACGCGGAATGTCGTGGAATTTGGTAAAGTTTGAATGAATTAATCAAAAGTAGGTCATTACACTTAAATCAAACCGCAATAGGAACTAGTATCTGTAAATATTACACCACAAAAATACCATTTAAATGTGAAATGCGTGTCTCTGTTTTAATGAATGGAGCAGACCAGCGGTTTTTACTACACATATTGAAGCGCACGTGACGCTCGCGGTGATTTCAGCGTCTGTTGTCTCACTAAATGAGGACATAAATACATGAACAGTATCTGCTGAGAGTCACTTCATGAGCATTTGACCGTTCCATTTTAGGAAAACTAGCATTATATCATATACACACAGAAATGTAAAGGTAGACGCTGCAACTCGTCAAAATAAAAGTCCGGTTCCACTTGAAGACATTGTGGCAGATATATATTACTACTATTACTACTACTAATAAAATAAAACAAACATTATTTTTTAGGGTATAATCACACAATATTTCTTCCATGTTTTAATTTTAATAGTAAATTCAAGTAAAACTTGAGTAAAATTGAGTAAAACTCAATTTTTTAATAATTAAAAGATAAATTAAATTAATGTTTTATGCCTTTATTTCATAACCAGAACATTTGAAATACACAACAGAATTTTTGAGGGTAAAAAAACTTTCATGAGGCTATTTTAAGAATAAATTTGAATTAATTAAGTATGCTTTCAAATAATTAGACATATTAAAACACAGAATTTGATAACAATAAAACATATGGTGAGAAAATAATTCATAGGGCCCTAAACATGTTTTTTTTGTTAAACCTTTATTAAATTGATGTGAAATTGTGTAAGTTTCTTTTTAATTAATGCATGCTCTTTGATTAATAACATTTAATTTAACCATTAAAAAGGAGTTGAGAAAAAATTAAAACAGAAAAAATGGAATCTGGAAAAATATAAAACAGAATTTGGGAAAAAATAAAACAGATTTCATAGGGCCCTATGCATGTACAAAAATGTCTTATGTTATTTCTTTAATATTTCATTTGATATACATCTTATTTTCCTGGAAACGCACAAAACAAATGCGCAGCACCCACTGTAAAAAACAATTTGTTGAGTCAACTTAAAATAATTTGTTACCCGGCTGCCTTAAAATTTAAAGAAGTTCACTTCCAGAACAACAATTTACAGATAATGTAGTCACCCCCTTGTCATCCAAGTTCATGTCTTTCTTTCTTCAGCTGTAAAGAAATTGTTTTTTGAGGAAAACATTTCTGCATTTTTCTCCATATAATGGACTGATATGGTGCCCCAATTTTAAACTTCCAAAAGTCAGTTTAAATGCAGCTTCAAACGATCACAAATGCGGTTGTAAACAATCCCAGCCGAGGAAGAAGGGTCTTATCTAGCGAGACGATCGGGTATTTTCATTTAAAAAATACAATTTACTTTTCAGGCAGATCTCAAACACTCGTCTTATCTCGCTTTGCCTGGACTCTGTGTATTCTGGTTCAAGACAGTTAGTGTATGTCGAAAAACTACAATCGCATTTTCTCCCTCAACTTCAGAAATCATTTCAAAATCATCCTACATCGCTGCAGAAGTACCAACCCAGTCTTTTAAGTGAACATGCAAAGTAGATCAAACAGACCTTAAAGGGGTCATCAGATGCCCATTTTCCACAAGTTGATATGATTCTTTAGGGTCTTAATAAAAAGTCTCTAATATACTTTGATTAAAAATTCTC
>JAHKKF010504081.1:0-17080 GCA_019740295.1 Labeo calbasu
GGGACGGCGATTGTGGTTCCGTCCCGGGTTAACATGGTGACGGCTGTGAGATGACCGACCCCACCATTTTGTGTAAATGGTGTAATATTAAATTGGCTTACAATAACTCTACTGGAGCGATGCATAACCGGCACATCGTAGGCCGCTGCGATCCCGTCCGCGCCGTCTATTCCTCTAAACGAAGACCCACTTCGGTGGTGGTGTGGGATGTCCAGCCGCTTTCTAAAAACTCTATCGGCTTGCTTTTCGTTTATTTCCGTGTGTCTGTGACTTCAGTTCCTGCCGAGCGCCTTTTTTCGTAGTTCACCAGACCAAGTTGATAATTTACTGAACAAAAACACATGGTCTTGATTAAGTAAAATGGGCACTGTTGCATTGTTTTGTTTTTAAACGATCTGCATGACGTAAGTTTATAAAAGCTGTTTAAATGCTATTCCTTGATTTACGTTTCTATTGTTTTTGACTTTTGTTTTAATATGTTGTCTAACGTTATATGAAGATGAATAATTCTGTCAGGCTATTGACTGATTTTAGATTGTTCTGTATTTCCCCAGCTGATCTGAATAAGCTATGCATTGGCTGACGCTGAGTGTATGCTCTTCTTTGTTTCCTTTTTAACGGCCACCTAAATGATGATAACGCAAGGCAAGCAGAATTCATTGAGGGATCTGACAGTGTGATTTATAGATAAGTATTTCAAATGTAGGTTATTATATACATGCACATACATAGATTTTTTTTCTTACCATCTTTTGGGGGTATCTTGCTTTTAGACTAGTCGACTAGTCGGATACAAAACTTTCATTTAGACAACTATCAAATTAGTCGTTGAGCACATCCCTAGATCTTATTATAATATTACCGCACCTTACTCTGCACGTTTTGACCCATGACAGCGCCATTTTGTTTTTACAAGCAACAATGGTGTATCAGTTCTAACGCCATGGCAAAAGTTTGAGCAAAGCATGCTAACTGTTCTCCCGTTGGCACTATTTAGAGTCCCAGCCTCAGAGGAGAAAAAAGAGCAGTGGATTTATTGATTTATTTACTGTATATTACACTGCTGCCACACAGATCTAATATAAACACGCAATTTCTTTTCCAGCTGTTTACCTTTATAGATACTTTTTTTAACTCATGTGGTTTTAACAAACTTGTGTGTATTTGAGTTTAAGCACAATAAGACATGAAAGAGAGAATGTACTTAGTTTAGTACTCACATGCCGTGTGACAGTCGCTTTCTGTGCGCGTGCTTCATATGTGTGCGCTCAGAAAACCTTGTATCAGAAGTTTTAAATGATATGGTTTTAAAATGCATGATTTCAGTGCGACAGACATGATAATCAAAACCAAACTGATGTTTTTTTTGCATAGTATCTAAAGCACAAGCTGTAAAGGTACAGCCCTATTCTGAAAAAAGGGGGCGGAGAGAAGAAGTTGATTTGCATTTAAAGAGACATGCACAAAAACAGCGTGTTTCTGCTTGCACTCAAAACAGGCATATTCAAAATAATATGGATGATCTGTGGGGAATAGGAAATAGAGAACATTTTAAAAAGTAATACAGTTTCACAATATTACTGTGTCACTAAATATTTATCGAACAAATGCAGCCTTGGTGAGCATAAAAGACTTCTTTCAAAAATATTTTAAAAATCTTTCCAAACTTTTGAACAGCTGTGTACATACTGAAAAAAGAAAAACGCTATTGTTTAGAAGTCACTCTTTCATAGCAAATAAAACAAAAAAGTCCAAGTTATGAATTCCCATTTATGTTTTAAGTATTACCTCTGTCTCAGAAATTTGGATACAATGGCTACAATTGGAAACAATGGGTACAGTAAGAAAACAGCTACAAAATAATTAACGTGTAGCATTGTTCAAATCATTTGGTTTTAAATTTGAATGAATTTCGAGTCCATACAGAAATTTCTGACTTTTGATTAAAGACTTTGGCAGCTTGGCTCTTCTAAAACTCTGAAGTGTTTTGACACACACACACAAGATATATGGGGTCTTTTTCTTAAAAGAAACACATGAAAAGCTCTCCATCCCAACTCCAGTTCAGTACAGTCAACAAATGAGATTATAAAAACACAGAGACACGGATGGTCATTTATAAATTTCCTTTCCAACAAGTGAATCTTAAGACTTGCCTTCAGAGCTCCTGCTCTAAAATCTACTCATAGTGGAGATTAAATGGTGTTAAACTGTAAGCTGGATAACAAGACAAACACTTTCTTACATTCTGCACATGTTTGGAATTATCCATGTTGTTTGGTGTTGGTGTTTTTGGGCACTTTATAGGATTAGTTCACTTCCAGAACAAAAATTTACAGATAATTTACTTACCCCCTTGTCAACCAAGATGTTCATGTGTTTCTTTCTTCAGTCAATTATGTTTTTAAAGAAAACATTTCAGGTGCTTGTGATTTCGAACTTTCAAAATGCAGTGTAAATGCAGCTTCAAAGAGCTCTAAACGATCGCAGCAAAAGAAGAAGGGTCTTATCTAGTGAAACAATCGGTCAGTTTCTAAACAAATTGACAATTTATATACTTTTTGACCTTAAATGCTCATATTGTCTAGCTCTGCGTGAACTCTTGTGTATTCTGGTTCAAGACAGTCAGGGTAACTCCCATCTCATTTTCTCCTCCAACTTCAAAATCATCCTACATCACTGCAGAAGTACCGACCCAGTGTTTATAAAGTGAACATGCAAAGAAGATCAAACATCCATTACAAAAAAGATAAAAACAGCGATGTAGGACGATTTGGAAGTTGGAGAAGAAAATGAGATGTGAGTTTTTCGACATACCGACATACTCAACTGTCTTGAACCAAAATACACAGAGTACACACAGAGCTAGACAAGATGAGCTTTTAAGGTTAAAAAGTACATAAATTGTATTTTTTTTTAGAAACTGACCGATCGTTTCACTAGATAAGACCCTTCTTCCTCGACTGGGATAATTTAGAGCCCTTTAAAGCTGCATTGAAACTGCATTTTGGAAGTTCAAACCATTTAAAGTCCACTACACTCTAAAAAATCCTGGGTTATTTTTTTTACCCAAATGCTGGGTTGAGCCTTTTGGGTCAATTTTTTGGGTTATTTTTTTAATGTTTGGGGGATTTTTTTTGTTACCCAGCTGCTGGGTCAAATGTAACAACCCAATGTTTGGGGTAGTTTTTAAGTGTTACCCAGCTCCTGGGTCAGACATAACCCAATGTTTGGTTCAGTCATTTATCGTGGGGATTTTGCATTAAGAGAGCAGTTCTAAATGCCATCGAATTGATGCATTTCTTCGGTAAAAACAGGTTTGTGTATATTTTATTTTATATATAAAATAATCACTGTGCTGTATATCGTTCAATTTCATGCAGAGCAACATGCTGGTGTGTGGTGTGAATCACCTACATGTCGGTCTTCCATCGCGTGATGGAAAAGCCTGATATTCTGCATAAAATGAACGATTTTATTCATAAAGATACAGAATACAAATACTTTGGATGTTAAAATATTTCCTCAGAACTGTTTACTGTTTGTTTTTGGGCAGGTTATGAAAGCAGTCGCAGTATTGGTCTTAGCCATGAGCAGTTTCCCACCGAACACGACTCCAGCTCAGGCACGAGAGCCAGCGCCATTACGGTGGAAAGGGAATAACAGAGACTGGTCGATTACATGTGAATTACTTCTGTTTAAGGTTAATTTTGTACTTTTAATGTTTGTTAAACAAGTTTAAATAGGCAATATGTATACAATTTACAAATAATTTACTCACTCCCTTGTCATCCAAGATGTTTATGTCTTTCTGTCTTCAGTTGTAAAGAAATTATGTTTTTTGAAAAAAAGCATTTCAGGATTTTTCTCCATACAATGGACTTCATATGTGCCCCGATTTTGAACTTCCAAAATGCAGTTTAAATGCAGCTTCAAAGGGCTCCAAACGATCCCAACCGAGGAAGAAGGATCTTATCTAGCGACTGCGATTGATTAGCGACTGTTTTTTTATTGTTTGTTTTTTTAAAATAAAAATTTGTATACTTTTTAAGCACAAAAGCACATGTAGTACAGGCTCTGGGATGCGCATCCACAATGCTACGAATCATGTCTCAAGTTAATCGTCTGTGTACAAAAAGGTAGAGTATGGCCATCTCATTTTCTCCTACAACTTCAGAAACGTCGGACATCGTTGTACTTTTTTGTTTGTGAACAGCAAAAACAAGTTTGACGTGATTCAATAGTACGTAGCTTTGTGGACGCACATCCCAGAGCCTGTGCTACACAAGCTTTTGTGCTTAAAAAGTATACAAATTTCTATTTTCTGAAAAAATGACAGATCGTTTTGCTAGATAAGACCCTTCTACCTCGGCTAGGATTGTTTAGAGCCCTTTGAAGCTGCATTTGAACTACATTTTGGAAGTTCAAAATCGGGGCACCAATAAAGTCAATTATATGGAGAAAAATCCTGAAATGTTTTCCTCAAAAACCATAATTTCTTCACGACTGAAGACATGAACCTTTTGGATGACAAGGGAAAAATTATTTGTAAATTATTTGTAAATTGTTGTTTTTGAAGTGGAGTTCTCCTTTAAACAATGCTGTAAATGATAAATAAAGGAAAATAAAGGAAGTTATCATGCAAAACCAGTGGTTGTGTGGAATATTTTACAAAAGTTTAGATGATTTAAGTTCATCTGTAAACATTATTTCATGTATAAAGTAAAAAATAAGCTATATTATAATAAAAATAAATCGACCCATTAGTTCGGTTAGATCAACCCATTATGATGGGTTAAATAAACAACCCAATTTGCTGGGTAAAATTAACCCCAAATGTGTTCTGTCCTATATTTACCCAGCCCTTGGGTTAAAAACAACCCAAACTGTATATGTGTATACAACCCAAGTGTATATGGTGAGAAATCCTGAAATGTTTTCTTAAGACTGAAGAAAGAAAGACATGAACATCTTGGATGACAAGGGGGGTGAATAAAATATCTGTAAGTTTTTGTTATGGAAGTGAACTTCTACTTGAGCAGTGAGGTAGTCAGGGAAAACGCCACGCACCGCCTGAGCATTACAGACAAGCCGGAATGTGGTAAATAATGCAAGAGGTGGCAGACAGGTCTCTCACAGCACGCAATGTTAAATATTCATCCAAGGTGGGCAACCCGTGCCGGGCCTTGCTCGTAGTTGTGGCATTAGAAGACTCATTCCCTAGTCACTAGTGTTCAGCCAAACAAAACAGAGCATTTCAATACAAACATGCATCTAAACAACATCCACTTGGGGCACAATAAAGCACGGTTTACTCTTCTTCCTCTCTTCTTTTTGCTGAGTCAACAGATGACCTGACAAAAACGTGGCGATAAGAAACAGATTATTAATCGAGTATGATTTAACTTGGGCGTGAGCTTCTTGATCTTCATCTAATCGCTGTCCACAAGCACATTTCTCTGAGAAACCCATCCCGAAGTCGAATCCCAGAGGGTACAGAGCGCTTTTTTATTGACTTTGTCTGCTGAAGAGGGCTCTGTTTCCACCTTCTCACTTATTTTCAGCTTAGAGCAACGCAAAGGCTGTTAACATCCTGCTGTTGGACCCCAAACAGCTTTTTTCATTATTATAAGGTCCAGCAGAGGTCATCAACTGTACGTCCTTCATAAAAGTACACCGCCATTCTCTGCCATTTCTACATCTGAACCTGTAGCAATTTCACAGCTTATTAAAAAATGGTTTGTTTTAAACTCTAGCAATTACCAATAATTCTTTACCACCCACATACATAATAAGGGCAGACCTGTGTATTCAATACAACATTAAACACAAGTCAATACGCATTTAAGCACAACGGAGGGCATAAAAGCTTCTAAGCATGTAGAGATGGTTTAAATTGCAGGCACATAATGAGGACCAATTATCTAATCTGAATCACGCAACACACCTAGAGGAAACAAAAGGGGGATATTGGCAGAGATATGCAATATCATACTTCATATCTATCCATGGAAAATGATACAACCTTCCCACATTAAAAATATCAATAAACCATCTTCCTGAGGAACATTAAGGGCTTATTTGAAGAGTTCGGCATGTATAAAAATACATATCATTTACATGTAACACCTTCAGCCACTAGTCAGATATAGCAAAGGTGAGAACTTTTCGAGAAGCCTTTTCCAAAGCACCAGTCCACTAATGCATCCACTCTGTATAAATATACATTACAGATGGCATCGTTTTGAACTTGTTTGTTTGTTAAATGAGCCATGCTCACATTCATAATTGCATTTTCCAACATTAATTATAATTGTGCGGGTGTGGGTGTGAGAGAGGACATGCCAGTCGAGGGGTGGACTGCAGGGCTGCATCTGGTGAGATGCTTCCTGATGTCTCCTGAGCGCCCAGCTCAGAGAAAACAGGTCATCGGTACTAGCGCACGGCACACTACACACTCAAACAATGGCTGCAGGTGGGACCTGTCATGGCCAGCGCTCCAAGCAGATGCATTTAGGGGAAATACAGAGCAGATTTATGATCCAGAAATTAGAAACCAGTTATTTTATCTACCCTGAGAGATGATGTGTGCCTTACTTGCATCAGCCCAAGCATTTGGGCCCTCCAACGTAGTCATCACTTCTCAGATTATTAAAAGCAAGAATGCGTCTTGAGAGATGACACGGATTCTTTCTTTACCGCCCTACAAAGGGAAAAAAATCAAAAGGAGCCTACAAAGTACTATAAAATGTCTCAACCGACAACTGTAGCATTTCATCAATATTTATCAATAGTGACAGGAGACATAACAGCCAACAGGCTTGCACAGAAGTGCCATCTAGACCACTTATGCTAGGGATTTTTTAAACCAAGACATTTAAATGCTATTCTTTTAAACTTTCTATTGATAATTTAAGGACTTCTGTTTATAACAGACCACTGAGTTTGTACTTATTGGTTATGCACTGTCTATTGATTCAGCTGATTTTAATAAATATGTCTATATTGACTGACGTTGATCCAGTGAACGCTTAAGTTTAATTAACAATATTCATAATGCAAGGCAAGCATATAGCTTATATATGACCTAATAGCAGCAATCAGTGTAGAATGTGACTTGTAGTGTATTAAAGGAATAGTTCATCTAAAAATGAAAATTATCTTATCAAGCCATCTTAGGCGTAAGTGACTTTCTTCTTTCAGACGAATACAATTAAACTTATATTAAAAAATTGTCCTGACTCTTGAATGGGTTTTGAAGATTTTGAAGTCCAGCGGATGATGTGGGACGTAGGAAGTGATGTGGAAGTAATGAACATGAAAAAACACTGGTCATGCATTAGAAGTACAAAACAGGGATTTGTAAAGAAAAATGTTTAAGGATTTGGATATAAGCCAAGAGGAGACTGGTTTTCCTATGCTGGAAACAAAACTTGGTTCTCGTGCGACTAGCATGCCATTCTTTCGTAAACGCGCATACAACGGTTAGCGGAAGCTAGGGCTGGGCGATATGGAGCAAAAAATATATCTCGATATATTTTGCTATATCTCGATATGCGATATATATCTCGATATCATTACAGGATAAATACCCCCAAAAAACTACTGCAATAACAAATATGCCAAATTCCAAAGTCTTTTTTTATTGAAACTCAGAGGTAGGCAGTTCAGAACAAATATATACGATATGTCAAAATTCATATTGAGTTTAAAAAATATCTCAATTTATTTTAAATATCGAGATATCGCACACCCCTAGCGGAAGTTAGAGATTACAGTTTAAATATGGATATTTTTCTTACAAAAACACATCGATTTGCTTCAGAAGGCCTTTATTAACCCCCCGAAGCTGTGTGGAGTACTTTTTATGATGGATGGATGCACTTTATTGGTCTTCAAAATCTCCCCACCCCATTCACTGCCATTATTAAGCTTGGAAGGACTCCAATTGTATTCCTCTGAAAGAAGAAAGTCATACACATCTAGGATGGTTTAAGAGTGAGTAAATCATGGGGTAGTTTTAATTTTTGGGTGAATTATACCTTTAAGGAGGAAAATGCATGGTGACCACTGTCTGAAAAGTTGAGGTATTTTCCCTCAACTTCAAAAATCATTTCAAAATCATCCTACATCACTGCAGAAGTTCCGACCCAGTCTATGCAAAGAGAACATGCAATGATGACCAAGCACCCTTAACAAAAAAAAGGTAAAACAGCGATATAGGATGATTTTGAAGTTGAGGGAGAAAATACGATTGGAGGTTTTCGACATACCCTAACCGTCTTGAGCCAGAATACACAAAGTTCAGGGAGAGCAAGACAAGATGAGCGTTTGACATTAAAAAGTATATAAATTGCATTATTTTTTATGAAAATAACCAACGGTTTAGCTAGATAAGACCCTTCTTCCTCGGCTGGGTTTGCAACCGCATTTGGGATCGTTTGAAGCCGATAACGTTACATCCCTACAAACTACTCAAACCACTAAATTCTTGTGATTCAGTTTGAAACCCATGCGGTTCACTAACCACAGTCTGCAATCAGCCTATCTGCTGGATAACAACTCCACACATTCCTCTGAAACTTTAAAATCTGGCCACCAACTGCAAACCTGCGAAAGACAGCTGTTCCTTTTTTCTACTACTGGTGGGATGCAATGACCCCCTCACTTATCTCATTTCTCTGTGGAATTCATGCTAATGGCACCCAAATTGAGCTTTGTTAAATGTTTGCATTGTTAGACAGCCCAATGCGTATTATAGTTCAATGAAAATTAGATTCTCACTTCAAGTTCATAGCTCGGCTGCAAGCAACCATACGCAGATCTGATCTCTCTTACCTCTTATGTGAGAGCTGCTTCAAGACACCCTGGAGTAATCTTTGTTCTTAAATAGGCTTTAACTTTGATACAGCCATGCTAAGCAGTTAAAGTCATTCGAAGTAATTTCCTTTTTATTTTGCGATACTAATACTGATAATAAGCTTTTAACTTCTAAAGCTCAGTTTACTCAATACAGATAAATATATATTTTTGCTGTTCCTTACTACTACTACAAACTAAAGTGTTTTTTAATTCCTTTTTTATGTTTTGACAAAAGTGTTACTGCGTTATTGTGTTTTACGGTGTATTTTATTCAGTCATTTAAGTAGTTATAATCGACTCTGTTTTGATTTGCCGTTGCTTTGAGTGTAATTCATGACAAGTGCGATGTGATTAAAAACATCTGACTATTAACGCTCATCTGACTGGTCTGTTGACATCTTTCAGAGAACGCACTTCACAGACGATCTCGGCTCGAAATAAGAGCAGATTTAAATGGGTACTTATGAAATCAGATGCAGTGTTCTGCATGCATAAGCGTGACGGCTTTTTAATTCGACCCTAAAGTGTAAATTCTGGATTGTATGCACATTCCTTCTTGCTGATACCTGCCACCTTCCTTTTAAATTAGAGGCTACATGTTGCCTTCTCTCAATGAGATGTGGCAGACAGTGTGGGTGGGAGCATAGGTGACATGGATAGAGTTAAATAGCAAAGGCCTGGCTCAGCTGTACCATTTGTTTGCATTGCTATACATAATCACACTCATTGGCATAAATCTCCATGTTTAAGTTAATATGCTAATTCAGGCTGAGATCACTGAAGAGCTGCTGCTTGGAAAGGAGTCTTTTAATAGGAGAGATAAGGACCCTGTTTTACAGCTTCATAATACAGTTATTATCTGTCTTTGGTCAGGTTCATCTCGGATCTTAATCGATTAAAGGACAATAAAGTCTAACACTATAAATGTTTCTGTTTTCAATAGCAAAATCCATAATATGTTTGCTGAGTAACTGGAAGTTAACAGTGTCTACACTAGGGCTGCACGATCTTGACATTGTGATACAAGAATTTTCAACAGATGACTTGAATAATTATATTTGGAAAGAATAAAACAATAATACAATCATTTTTGAGTGTGAAATCCTTGTAGGGTTGAATGATTTGTTGGGAAAAAAGAAAGAAATAAAAATTTAGGTGTCACACTTTTTACAAGAACCAACTCAAACCACTTTCAGTAGCCATTACGTGAACAGAGTTTAAAAAAAAACCTTTTTCTACTTGAGTTTTGACCATTTCAGTATGACTTTAAAGAGCACCTATTATGCAGAATTCACTTTTACATGTTGTTTGGACATAAATGTGTGCTGGCAGTGTGTACACAACCACCCTATAATGATAAAAATATTAGAAAAATATAGATTCCAAAAAAGGTGATGTCACATTTCACCGGCCCCGCCTACGACTGTTGACAGACACTACTGTATAAGCCAGCGAGCCACACAATCCACCATGTTTATCTTCAAGCTACAGTATTTAAAAGCAGCATTCAAGTAAGAAATGTCTTCTTATTAGAGCTATAGAAGTTCTTCAGTCCAGTTATTTTGTTTTGTTTTTATTTTATTTTTTGGGTCATTTTAACAGCGTAGACAGCAGTTTAGGTACTGTATATCATGCTGCTGTCACTTACAACACAGATCTAATATAAACATGATTTCTTTCGACTGTGTTTTTGTAACTTAAGTGTGTTTTTAACAAAAACGTGTGTATTTGACAGTTTAAGCGCAATAAGACATGAAAGAGGACTTAGTACTCACATTCTGTGCGACAGTCGCTTTCTGTGCGTTCGCTTGGTAAAGCTGTATATCAGAAGTTTCAATTGACATGGCTTTAAAATGCATGATTTCGGTGAGACAGACATGATAATCAAAACCAAACAGATGTTTTTTTGGCAGTTTCTTGAATGCGAGCTGTAAAGGCACAGCCCTGTTCTGGAAAAGGGGGCGGGGAGCAGCAACTCATTTGCATTTAAAGAGACATGCACGAAAATAGTGTGTTTCTGTATTTGATATATATCGTACAGCCCTAGTCTACACTAAAAATTACAAAAAAATGGTGTATAAACAATTTTCACTCTTTTTGCTCTTGCATTTCACAATTAACAAACGGCAAGTAACATACTGAATTAACCATGACATTTTCATTGCTAAATTTTACAATCCATTACAAAGAAACAGCAACAAACACAGTAAATTAAACATGACATTTTCAAGTGGAAAGACTAAAGTATTTTCTTACAAAATAAATAATATCACATTCATTTTTTATGTGACCTGAAGGCACATTCTTGACCACACAAATATATGGTCATAATGGAGGGGAGACACATGGGGCGTTAAGTACAGACTCAATACCAAGTAGACCCCTACTGTGCAAATATAAATGCTTCATACTTTATTCAGACCCATATGCATACAAACAGCACATAGTCAACAACAAGCAGCATACACGCAATAGCTTGGTGAACGCTCATTTGCAGTGCAATCATGTAGGGCGCAATCAGCAAGACTCCACATGCGCAAACAAAGATATAGAATGAGTTTCAAAAGTATAAGGGGATTAATTAATTACCTGCAATTATAAATAATTAGCTTCTACATGATGAAAATATGAGATGTAAGAGTGGTTTATGTGTAGATATGCATTGTGTAGATATGCAGAGGTCTTAAACTTAAGTCAAGAGATAAGAATTCCATTTTATGCCTAAAAAGCCTGATAGCGATAAATAAAATAATCTGAATACTGTACTGTCCCGGTGTCACAAATGCACCAAAATTTCACTGAAATATCTAGTCTGTATCTAGTCTGATAATACAGAAATATCAACTCAATCGCAAGGGAAAATGTAACTATTTTGCACGTTTATAATTTCATAGAAATTTGTAAAATGTGAAATGCATGAAAATGTATGGTCCGTTGCCTTACAAAATATGAATATATATGAACTGGCACCAATTCTCCAAAATCTAAAGCTATAGCTACGCATTGCCATAAAATATTTGAAAATACACAACTGCTGATCATCATCTGCACAAAATTAAAATGTTTTCATAAGGTGCATCCCAATTTGTCTAGTAATGCATTTTTAGCTTGAAAGTCGTAGTGTGTTCACACTGAAAATTCCAAAAAAGAAAAAGTGCATTTTAAATACCTGGATGGTGCACTTAATTAACCCTAAGCACATTTTTGACCAGACTCAAATGTTATGCTCATCAAAGAGAGGCTGGGCAACAAAATGGCTCAAAATAAATTTTTAAAGCAAATGAAAGCACATTAGCTACACAATCTCTTTAATGCAGGCCAAGCATATGTGGTATGATAATGTGGCTTTTATTTCAGAACAGCAGATGTATTTACTTGAACGTGTTCATTTTATACTTCTTAGCACTTTACAAGTAACTATATAACTTTATGCATAATAAATAGTCAAACTTTGTCTAAACATCCTCTTTCATTATTGGACCCGAATTATTCTGAGCACAGAGAGTACAGCAGAACATGATTGGGTACAGTATGATCTTAAAAATAAGCTTCCAAAAGTGTTTTTTTGCAGCAATGCCAAAGAACAACCATTTATAGTTTCCCAAAAAAACTCTTAGTGAATCTATCATGAAAGAAACATTTTTTTCTTACATTTTACAGACTAAAAGAATCTTTTGTGCAATGGAAAGGTTCCATTGATGTTAAAGAACCTTTATTTTTAAGAGTGCATAACTACGTGCACAGGTTTCTCGTCACGGTTAGGTAACCACACTTTACTGATGTGGAGACTCATAATATGTGATCACATATACATTCTCATTTTCTCAGCACCACAATGAAGAGAAACACAGAGTTATGTCAGACAGCCCAGATCGGTGCAGGATGGCATGATTCAGCAACAATGCAACAAAAACTTGCTATTATGTCGACCTGAAATCTATTTATGCAGGTATACTCCATTGAATTAAAGGTCATATATAAGCGCTTGTAAAAAAAACCTACCTCTATGCAACACATAAAAGGTTTTCTCATTCCTACAGTTACGTTTTCCCTCTACATTACAATGCGAATACATTAATATGTATACATCGGTATATGACAACTACACCTGGACCTTCACCTTGCACATTCAAACTCCAATTTTAGCACTCAACCTGACAATCTTTTTTTGAATATCAAGAACTTAACTAGCAAAGCAAGCTATTTTTAAATTGCTTTGCTTTGTGAGATGTCCCCAGACTGGTGAACCTTTTGCACAGTGCCACGTGCAGCGCATGTCTCAACAATTCTCCCCCTCTGAGAGCACACAACTGCACAACTGTGTCAGCTTCACTCCCGTCACCATACACCATGTGACACGGCCAGGATGACACTAAAAAAATTAAAGAAAAGGAAAAGCAGAAGATTGTACGGAAACAATCCTCTTTCACAGGAAGCAAAACTGATGTTTTACGAAAATACCCCAGGTGAAGTGCTCAAGCGTTCAGAGCACTTTGCAGGATTTGGGCTGCATTGGTGTAGTTGTGGCCTAGTTTTGTGAAGTGGGCTATTAAGTCATTCCATTCAGTTTTCCCACTGCTGGCTTTTATTCAATTAGAAACTCTAGTCGAACAACAATCTTCAAATTCAGAGCTGACTGGACCCAGATATGGAAGCCGAAAACCGAAGCGGCTGCACGACAGCATTTGCCTCTGGAAATGCCACATCTGTAAGTAACGACAACGCTGTGTGATTTCATAATGGGCTTTTTAAGGCTGATCACAATGTACCTCGTCTATGCAATCACTGCTATATATCAGACCACAGCTTTGATGGCCTACTTCCAATATAGCAATTGCACATCCTTTACTATTTGGACAGCATCCAAACATGATCCTCAGGGTCAAAGACTAGAGTAAATGGAATATCACTTGCTGATCAGAACTCATTCAGACTTCTGAAGACCCTGATGGGCTGACGCTGTGAAACCGAATAGGTTTCCACAATCCCGTTCATTAGCTCTGTCACGGATGTAAGCTTTGAGTACAACCATGGGCAAATGAATGTATTGACCTGCAAAGAGAATACTTCTCCATGGGTGAGCCAATAACCTCATGCACCGTAAGATGCCACCAGGGAAATATTCGCAACTACTTTTCATACAAGGCGATCAATCGCCCACTAATAGGCTTTAGTTCTCTACGAGGTTATTCTCAATTACATTAATAATGGATTTGAACGGAACGAGTCAATGAACGTCTACTATTCTCACAAACTCTTTAGTTATTCGAGCACGATTCAATCTTTTTCATTTTGAACCAAGTCAGGTCATCTGCAAATGCAACACTGCAAGTGCCTTCCTCTTGTTGCAAGATAGACAAGAAGCAATTTTCTACCAGATACTTCATGATCATGAGCTTTTCAGTGAAAACAGGATGATAAATTAGCTCTCCAGCCCACACAATGTGTGTGAAGGCCTTAACGTGTCAACCATTGCAAACTCAAGAACATGCTTGGAGTGTGTCATTCAAGCACGCTGCTCTAAACAAAATACGTGGTGCATTTTAAAGAGGACAAGCAATGAATACCCGACCTCGACTCTTCAAATCACAAGTGCCATTGAAAATAAAGCGCCGCTCGAGCTCACCTCCAGATTTGTCCGAGCTGTAGGATGTGAATGACGGACTGCAACAGCCAGATACAGAGGGAACAGGACGCTGAGCGTGTCTTACTAGTCCGGGCTGCGGTAGCGCTGTTGCTGCTGTTGCTTGTGGTGTTGCTCTTGCTCGCTGTGGACGCCTGTCTTTGAGGCGTAGTCGGGTGGGCTCCGACGTCTCCGTGCGAAGCGGAGCAGCTGAGCAGCTTGCCGTCCATGTGGGAGCAGCTCGCCGCGTTGCCACCGCCGCCGCCGCCGCCGGAGCTCTCCTCGGTGCTGAAATCATGGACGAACCAGCGGAAACTGAAGACCTGCACGGAGAACGAGCCGAGCACCACAAAAAACAGCGTAAGCCCGAACCACCAGTAGTCACGGCGGAGGTAATAGTCGACCGAAAGCCAAATATCAGTGCCCACATCCGCGAAATACACCGTCACTGCGGCGAGGATCCACAGACAGTCCCAGACCGTGTATTTCTGCTGCTCCCTGCCGAGGCGGAGACATGTCGAATTTGAGCCACAGCACCGCGACTCCCCGTTGACGAAGTCCGCCTCTCCGGTTCCAGAATCCGGCTGCGATCCCGGAGCGAGCCCTTGAACCGAACCCGAGTGATCCGAATTCTGCAAAGGCGTAAATGCTACATCGCTCTTCTTCATCTTCAGCACCCCGTCGGATTTCGCGGCCATTGTAGCAGCTTTGTCTTCTCACCGTTTTCGCGTCTTCTCCTCGGCTTCTCTATTCCAGGCGAAGAGACACTGGGCTGGGCGACCTCCTCTTCCGCCAGCTACAGCGCCGCCTGCTCATAACAAAGCAACACTTCCTTTCGGTAGCGGGTACGAACCATATGCTCTCCCATGGCTCCTACTTAAAACTATGACATCATTGCTTTGCAACTCTTCTTCAGGCGCACATCATGGTGTTCAATATCCAGCGATTGCAGCACAGCCTTCTGCTAACTCCACATTCGCGCAGAAAATAACGTCTACGGCAGCGGTATAATAAAGAGGTGACCGCTCGGTTGCTATGGCATTTGTAAACGTGCAGTTTTCAATTCCAACCTAAACTGAACGCTCTGTCCACCGGACGCGAGCGGCGCGTCAAAAGTAAATCCCTATCAAAATCCCTACAATTAGGAAGCGTCTGTTGTGGCGGTTTTCACACAATGCACAGATACTGCAGACAATTTATTATGTTGAAATAAAATAAATGCATTTACAAATTTCATATCTGTGTCAGTTTTATTCGTAACATTTTAATAATGTTTGGCAGTTACATCAAACCCAGCTCGTGTAGTTTCTGGTGTACTAATTTAAATATCTTTTTAAATTATATATATATATATATATATATATATATATATATATATATATATAAATGGTTTCTCTTAAATATGAAATTGGACAGTTATCCATCCACATTGCTGTTACTGAAGTCATCAAGCTCACAGCTGATTGGTCCGTGTTCGTGAGCGTTCCAAGATGACGTGCAGCTTCCACATTTCCACTGAAGACAGACTGAACGTTGCGGCGCGGTGCGTGATCGGTCGCGTCCGGTGTGTAACCTGTGTTTGTAACATGGCTTGCAAAAAGACAGTAAGTATAGGTTGTGTTGACGCATTTAAATCTAAACAATACCATTGGACATTTTTACATCAGCTGAAAAGAATAAAGCACTTCCATGTTTGATATTTTCAATAGAAGTACCCAAATATAAATGAATCTTTAATAAAAAGCGTTATCTTCCAAACACGTCTTCGTCTCGTACAATAGCTAAGGGTTCAGCACCACGGAAAACTCCTACTCTCAGTTCATTATTGTGGCTCATTGTGCACTATGCAGAAGGTCTGCCATAAACAACAAGTCGCGTCGGAGCTCCATATATCACTAAGGACGCTCCGGTGCCATCGGACGTATTGTGCTGCGTGGGCTAACTGGCGTCATTATTGAATTTATTGGCACCCTTGAGTACAGCGCTGTATTGTCGACACGCCCTCTGCTCGCCGGTTACACATAAAGCGAGTCACTCGCTTTGAAAAACAGCCACTATGACACACACTGGTGTTAAGATATTGTATTGATTTAAGTCTAACGGGGAGAAAATTAGCATATTACACCAGCTGCTGCTGCCAGGTAAGGATCATATGCATTAATGAGGCATATCGCCCACAAAAATACGTTATAAAAGATAAATCAGCAAGGCTCTGACGTGCGCAGCTCTAACACTTTGATAGCCATGAGCTTATTACGCCTCAGGTTTTAAACTTCACATGCTGTTTGGGATTGGGCACTGAAACAGATGGCGTCAAACCGTCAACATTAAGTGGGCTGTCGTGAATTGACTTCAATAATAGACTTGCTTGAGAGACGCAACTGAGATGAAATCTCGCTAATTACAGCACGGACGGTGCAGCATTTACTACTGTCTGATTTTTGCGTGTGTGTGTTTGTCTGTTTATACTGTAGAATTCTTATTAGTCTTTGTCTCTTTTTTTCTATAATTTATCACTCTCTTTTATTACTGTAGCTACACACACACACACACACACACACACACACACATATATATATATATATATACACATAC
>JAHKKF010504089.1:0-15486 GCA_019740295.1 Labeo calbasu
TTATATCCTACTGTTCTGACATTACAACTCACAATTTTGGGTTTATATCTCACAATTCTGAGAAAAAAGTCAGAACTGAGTTTTTATCCAGCAATTCTGACTTCAATTCTCAATTCTTTAATTCTTCAATTCTCAATTCTCTCTGATTTGCCAAAAAAGTCAGAATTGAGTTTACACCCCCTTGTTCTGACTTTATAACTCACAATTTTGAGTTTGTATCATGCAATTCTGAAAAAAAAAAGTCAAAATTGTGTGATAAAAACTCGCCATTACTATTTTTAATTTTTATTCAGTGGTGGAAACGGGTTTCCATACCTAATGGTAACAAACAAGACCAGCTAGATTTTTCAGAACACAATTCCTAGCAAGTTAGATCAACACACGTTTAAATATTTTGTAATATTTTTTTCAAATAAATTTAGAATTAGGTATGTACAAGTACAAAATGTACCTTCATTGTATAGTGTGCCAAACTGCAAGGTATTTTTAATGATTTTATGACTGATAATCAGATGTATTATTTCTAATCAGCACTGAGTGACAAAAAAAGCATCAAAATACTATATGAAATATTGCATTGTCAGGCCCAAGCTCAATCTCAGCCCTATTTATGATGTTTCTTTAATTTTAATTTGTCCACTGTATGTACCCTCCCACAAAATATAAAGCAGCACAACTGTTTTAAACATTTATAATAATAAAAAAATGTTCCTTGAACACTAAATTAGCATATTAGAATGTTTTCTGAAAGATTTTGTGATGTTAATGATGCTGAACATTCAGCTTTGCCATCACAGGAGTTATATTTTAAAATACATTCAAATAGAAAACTGTTATTTTAAATTGTAACAATCTTTCATAATATTACTCCTTTACTGTTTTTAACAAACAAATGCAGGCCTGATGAGCATAAGAGACTTGTTTCAAAAACATTTTAAAAATCTTACCAACCCCAAACCTTTGAATGGCAGTGTATGTAAAATTACTACTGCTTTTTATAGCAACAAGACCACTAAATGACAGCAACGAACGATAAAGGCAACAATTCCCATCCAATAGAACCAAAAGCCTTTTGAAAAACTATAGGTTAAAATCTGCTCATTTGTGGGATGTTTGACAAATGAAAGCCCGGCTCTACAAAAGGGGAGTAGTCACTTTGCTTGGCCGAAGTCTCCTGCTTTGCTTTGAAGCATTAAATCTAGAGTTTCAGTACCGTTCATGTGGCTTAAGTGTGTTTTAAGAAACCGTGGCTCACCCTCTCCCTCCTCCTTGATGGACTTTGGTTCAGACACAGCAAAACACTGCATAGTCTCATATTTCTGCTGTGCCTCGTGATCCTGCGTCTCTTCGGCCTCGCTGTGAGGGTTCACGAGCATGCGGCAGTTGAAGGTGTGGCTGTTCCGCCGAGGATTCTCGCTGGACCACGGCACTCCGTTCACTGTGGGAGGGAGGCGAAGAGACATCACTCACTGTCACTCATTTGAACCAGCATTCCCTAACTTTTCCTAACTGAATAAAGGGGTGTTCACACTGACGGTGATTTACAGCGGCAAGGGACTGGAAGTCATTAATTTTCAATGAGAGTTGGCGATGTGAAGCGACATGAGAGACTGTTGGCAAAGAGACAAAAATTAAAGTTTATATAAAAAAAACGTGCGCTAACTCAGTGACTTCCAAAGGAATTGCGCACGTGATCCGGCTGTCACTCATGTTGCTTCAGGATATTCCAGTGCACTGGTGACCTTCAGTGATTTCAGTGATATAACAACTAACTGGTGTTAGTTGTTATGTTTTGATCTATGTTTCTAGTAAATTAATGAAAAATAGAATATTTGCAAAAACAATTTCATTCACCCTCATGTCGTTTCAAACCTGTAATACCCTCGTTCATCTTCGGAACACAAATTACGATATTTTGGATGAAATCCGAGAGCTTTTGACCCTGCATAGACCGAAACGCAACTGACACATTTAAGGCCCAGAAAGGTAGTAAGAACATTGTTAAAATAGTCCATGGGACATCAGTGGTTCTATCATAATGTTCTAAAGCTATGAGAATACTTTTTGTGCGCAAAACCTCCCCAAAAATAACGATTTTATGCAACCATTTCTTCTCTTCCGTGTCAGTCTTTGACATGGATTCACAAGAGTACCACGACGTGTGCATTATTTTTGTTTTCTCATAGATTCTCGTAGCTTCATAACATTACTGTTGACCCACTGATGCAACATGGACTATTTTAACAACAGGGTTCACACAGATACTGTAAAATAAAATTTCAGGACTTTCAAGGACTTTTCAAGCACTACTTTTCTGATTTTCAAAGACTTTAATCAGAGATCTCACTTATCGAAAAATGTCTTCCATCCAAAAAAAAAAAGAGAAATAGATAAATAAAGTACTAATAAAAAATGTCCAAAATAAAGAGAAGCACATGCAAAGTATTACTACTAAAATATTACAAAGTATAATGCAATTTTACTATATTAAAGCCACTGTTAATTTTCTTATAGGAACATTTAAAGGAGAACTCCACTTCCAGAACAACAATTCACAAATAATTTATTCACCCCCTTGTCATCCAAGATGTTCATGTCTTTCTGTCTTCAGTTGTGAAGAAATTATGTTTTTTGAGGAAAAAATTTCAGGATTTTCCTCCATATAATGGACTTCATTGGTGCCCCAGCCTCGGCTGGGGTCGTTTAGAGCCCTTTGAAGCTGCATTTAAACTACATTTTGGAAGTTCAAAATCGGGGCACCAATGAAATCCGTTACATGGAGAAAAATCCTGAAATGTTTTCCTCAAAAACCATAATTTCTTTACGACTGAAGACAGAAAGACATGAGCATCTCGCTTGACAAGAGGGCGAGTAAATTATTTGTAAATTTTTGTTCTGGAAGTGGACTTCTCCTTTTAGGGTTCTGCATGATTTGATTTAAAAAATTAAATACATAAAAAAATCTGATAAAAAAAAAAACATTTGTGAAATAGCTCTGAAATCCTGATCTGAAACAAATGATTTGCGAACCTGCACCGAAGTCCCGTTCTGAATCAAATGATTCGCAATCCACACTCTGAAGTCCTGTTCTGAATTTGATTTAGATCGGGACTTCAAATCACGTATCGTGAATCATTTGATTTGAATCATTCAATTCGCTGTGTGATTCATGAATCTGTTCCGATCTAAATCAAGTGATTTGTGTTACGTGCTCCGAAGTCCCAACCTAAATGAAATAATTTGCGATACGCGAAGTTCCAATCTAAATCAAATGATACATGATACACAATTTCAAGTCCCGATCTAAACCAAGTGATTCGCAATATGCGATCTGAATGGAGTGCTTCAAAATAGTGAATCATTTTGCGATGCAATGGTTTAACTGATATTGAGTTTGAAAAGCGCCGTTTCACCCATCACTACGTGCTTTTTAAAAGCATTACAAGCGATGTTGAAATTTGAAAACGAATGGCTCTTTTAATTTGATCTGGTTTTTGCTAGTGAATCGCTTAAAACGAATTATCAAAAGTCACCAGTTTGAATCAATCACAGTGGTTCCAGCATAAATGACTCAATTGATTTGGTTCATCTGTTCCTCTTTTTGCATCTTCAGTCATGTTCACATTACACTGTCAGTACTTGCTTAGCTTGATTGTTTTCTGATATCACTAAAATAAGCGAAAAAGGTATAATGTTTTTAGAACTGCATGAAATTTGCATGAAAAGATATGTGGTTATTGACAAAATGAAACACTGATTTGATACATTGTCTGTCAATAATTTAAGCACTTTTTTCATTAATACTGATTTTCAAGGGTTTTCCAGGCTTTAAATTTCAATAGTCAAATTCATATACTTCAAGCACTTTAAGCACCTTGTACTAACCCCGTAACAATGTCCTTACTACCTTTCTGGGCCTTGAATGTATCAGTTGTGTTGCTGTCTATGCAGGGTCAGAAAAAATTTGTGCTCTGAAGATGAACAAAGGTCTTACGCGTTTGGAACGACATGAGGGTGAGTAATTAATGACAGAATTTTCTTTTTTGGGTGAACTATCCCTTTAAGAAAACAAAATTGGCTGTCTACTCGAAGTCATTGAGTGCATATTTGTTATATAAACCTTTACATTTTTAAATAAAATTTGTCTCATTGCCAACAGTCTCTAATATCATTTTACATAGCCAAATCTCATTTATTTGGGAAATGTGTTTCCATATTACTTTAGAAAAAAAGTCTTAATAAAAAAAATGTCATACACCTCAAGTGAACTATAAAAAATTTTATGCACATTCCAGAACAGAAATAGAACATTTTC
Organism: Labeo calbasu; assembly: GCA_019740295.1. Classification (NCBI taxonomy): domain Eukaryota; kingdom Metazoa; phylum Chordata; class Actinopteri; order Cypriniformes; family Cyprinidae; genus Labeo; species Labeo calbasu. The sequence continues at coordinate 4,316 of JAHKKF010504089.1, forward strand.
TGGGTGTTTTCATGCAATTTTTTTTAGAGATATACAATTCACATCAAATTATGTGGGTGGAAAACCAGATAGTGTGAACACCTCTTAAACTTTTAGATGGCAGCAAACTGGTATGTGTTTGTTTTTTAATCATCCAAAGTGATTTACAGTAAATTTATTAAAGGAATTAAAGTTATAATGTGAACCTCAAGAATATATAAGAGTCAAATGGACAAGAGTCGAGTGGAACAATAAAATCACAGTCAATCCAAACCTATTTGATGTTTAGATCTATGTGAAGTAGAACTGGATTTCACTATGAATGGGGATTTAAACTAATAATGACAATGTTTCTAGGCCGCAGTCCTTCCTCTCTTTCACCTCTGCAGGTGACCTTCCCTTCTGCCGCTACTGAGGGAGGAGGAGATTCTGGTATTCCTCTCTGTAAATCCCAGTTCCTAATGCTCAATCTGATTAATATAATCGCAGGGTGGAAAATGTAACTGCTCTAGTAATGCAACACTTGAGTGTTGAGGAACAAGTCGTTCCTGAAAAGAAGAGGTGCCAGAATTGCGTACGAAATGAAAATAGCTAAACGGGAAGGAAACCATGAATAGAAAATAAGAGTCTCACCATGTGACTTGGGCAGGAGGTTTTTGATGAATTCGGTATGGTCTCCGACATGCAGGATGCTGTAAACACTGGTGTTCATCAGCTCTTCCTGATTATACCGTAGGTACTGCGTCACGTTCTCTGACACAAACACGATGTTCCCCTCCATGTTCACCACAAAGAAGAACCCATCTAAGGCCTGGAGGAGAAAAACACAGGTTATTAGTACCGTGAGCACAAATGCGCATCTTAAAACACCTATATTATTATATGTAGAGCACAAGCAGACATAAAGGCTGACGTACACATCCTTGCTCCATCGAAAAGCATAACTGTTCAATAGAGAAAAAGTGAAAGAAAGCAAAAAGCTGTCCAGAAAATCTAGACTCTGTGAAGTCAAGGAAATTAAGGCATGAGTCTAAATTCATGGCCTTAAGATTGATCGAGTGGTTTTTGATCAACAACTGACTGAACGTAATGATCTAACAGTGTTTTTGCTTCTAATTCAGGTAAACCATAATGAAGTAATTAGCTGCAGGAAAACAAGAAGATCTCATCAGTTGCAGTTAGGAGGTTATTTTAACAGGTTTCCTCTCAGAGCGATACTGTCAGGCAGACAGACAGGGGAAGTGGAGCAACTGTTTTTCCTCATTTCAAATGCAGATTACAGGCTACGGCTTTATTAGAGTGCGTACTTGTGTCGCATCTCCTGACGGGTGCAGTGAAGTGTCTTAAGAAGGGATATGTAAATATATACCATGTAACATATTGGTTATTGGCTAATATTAGAGATTTATTGGCATTATCAATAATAATTATACACTACCGTCTTCCATGCCCACAAAGGCTGCATTTATTTGATCAAAAAGACAGTAAAAGCTATTTAAAATAAATGTTTTCTATTTTAATGTTATATAGGGCTGGGTAAAAAAATATAAATCTCTCAATTTTAACCAATTCTCATTTTTATAAAACAATACTGTTTTTAAATCCCAAGAATAGATTAGTCTAGCCTGTTTCAGTTAATGATTGATCGCAGTAAGTTTTGTGCTTTGTTACTTTTGATATGAAACAAAGTCTCAGATTTCAAATTCTGCCCATTTTATTACAATATTCAAACAATAAATGCCATTTTGGTGCTGCCAAATGTGGCTTGAGAGATCACTGTAGCGCCTCAGTTCAATCGAAGCAGCAGCACAAAATGTCAAATGACCTCCTCCTTCCGTCTCATGTAACTGGTAAATCAGTGTTTCAACTGTGCAAAGACATCAAAATGAGTTTGTATACAATGCCACGTAATGGCACATTTACCTCAGAAAAAACATATTTGGTGACCACAAACTCATTAGTCAGCTAGAAAAATTACCTTTTTGGAAGTTTGGAAACACCCTAGAAAAGTGGGGTTTTGGACAATATTGGCATGAATCCCTTTTCATTTGTGATAATTTTGCACTGATAAGGGACAACACAAACTACGAAAAGTTTTATTACATAAACAGTTTATACATAGAAAAAAACTTACGTTTTCGATTCATCAAAATATCCACCATTAGCAGCGATTACAGCTCTGCATAATCTGGGCCTAAACTCATTGTATTCTAAACTTAATTGGCAATCAATTGTTGAAGCTATTAAGGTGTGCTGACCTAAAAATCTTTTAAAAACCTGGGCCAAGTTTAAACCAGTAACCAGGCATCACAGCTGGCAAAGGGGCATATCTGACTTTGACATGTATATAATGCCATTATTATGTAATCAAAATGAAAATTATTATTGCTGGTCTTCAATGATAATGTCAAGTTACTTTAACGTATTTGCACCAAAAAATGATAAGGACTTATGCTGATATTATCCAAAACCACACTTTGCCAGGGGTGTTTCCAAACTTTTGGAGGGCAGAGTATTCAAAATAATCAATATAGAATCAATTCAAAATGGAAATTGAATCAAATTGCAAGCTTCTGAATTAGAATATCGGTACATCCCTAGTAGATGTCAATCAATACTAGATTTTGCTAACACTGACACCAGAGATAGAAAATCTGATTATTAGTCTGAGAGTTTTTAGAATTAGTAATGTTAAATACAAATTTCCAAGTAAAATAGTGAATCTTAATGGCTTGATCATGAAAATGTTTTATAATTATGTAATAAATCATGATATAAACGATAGGGGTGCCCCCTAATAGTCGACTAATTAGTCGACGAGAAGAGGCTTGGTCGACCAAAATTTTATTAGTCGCTTAGTCGCGGAAAAAGATTGTTAACGGCCGGTCTATGTGGTAATATAGTACATCGGGCAGAACATCCAAATGCTCACATATCATTCATCGACCTCAAATATGGCTTTACATCTGAAAGATGTATGTAATAGCAATTTTACATGGCTGCTCAATCTAATGTTTACCTAGAAAAATGTGCGCTATTCAAGTGTCCATGTGGAATGTGGAAGCTGAACAGTAGTGCGCTCACTTGCACTTAAAATACTCCGTCATTTTTGGTCAAACAGATTAAATGGCAATACATCTTTCGAATCTGTAAAGACTCTATGTTTATTTGTGTGCACTCACAATAACAACAAAACGTGCTTTTGTAAAATAATGAACGCAAACAGGATGTGCTTTCTGCCGTCTCAGTCTCTGTGAACTTAAGCGCGATACTTCAAAACTCTCTGTATACTTGCCTTACAGACATGAAAAATATAGAGAGTGAAATGTCTACTTTTAAATGAACCAATTCAAATAGGGAACAAATACTCTCAGGTTATGTAATCCCTATGATTTACGGATTACATCACAGCGGAGATGATGAGTCAGTGTTGCTGACTTCATCTCAAGGCGAAAACAAAAAAAAGCACTAGTTTATCAATAAATTATAAAACGTTAATGCAGCCTCCTTGCTGTTTTTCCCAGACACATTTATAATTATTATATCTGGTGGTGATGTATTAAAGGCTCATTATTATGATTTATATGGTTTATTAATAAATGTGCGACTAGTAATCAACAAATGCTTAAAATGAACGACTACTAGTCGACCAGAAAAATCTTTAGTCGAGGACAGCCTTAATAAACAGATATATCAATCTACCTCTAATCCCTAGTCTTTAGTTACATACGTTTATCAGAATTTGTGCTGAAAGCATCTTTAATGCGTTTTGTACTAAGATTACCTTCTCGCCTGCTTGTGTCGGCAATAAACGAGCTCTTGTGAATCTCGGCGCTTCTTAGCATGTGACAGAAATGATATTGACGAGTCTTAATTGAAAGAACACAGCCTTAAGTCAAGCATTACCTATCAAGATGGTGTCAATTAGGCCTCTGAATGCAGTCGGGCCCCTGAGGGCCTATAGCGATCGCTATAAAAGCTGCTGTTTGCTTTAGAATGTGGAGCAGCAGCTCGGAAATCATTCTTTAATCTGCGGCGAAGCGTAATAAGCTCTAAATCTTTTTATCAGGAAAACAAACACAGCGCCTCTTCCTAACGCAGAGAATTATTTCACAAACACTCGGCCGTGAAAAAAAGAAAACACTCAAGAGAAGCTAAGAACAAACGTGCGTACTCCAGAGAGCAGATAAAGCGAGGGACGGAAAAAGGAGAGAGGGAGTGAGCGAAAAAAGCCCACAAGCCCCTGTTTGTGCACTGCTCTAGATGTGGCCATCTGGTGGGCACATTCAGCAAACATCGCAGAGTAAACACGGAGGAATGCCAAATCCACCTTTATTTAGCCAAACTTATGCAACTCTGTAAAAAAGTGCTGATGGACTTGTATTGCAACATGAATGGAGCTGGGTGGGCCCGGCCCGGCCTCGCTGTCCCGCTGTGGGAGGTTGCATAACTTCCTATACAAAGGAGAGACTGGGTCCAAACTCATCGCGAGGTGCGGACACTGAAAACGGACACACACCCGGTGGCACGGCGAGCTTGGCCACAAATCCCCGCACACTGCTTCGGAGAACACAAAGCTGCTTTAGCGGATCCTATGGCTGCTCACACTTCAGCTTCCATCGTCAAACAATGGGCTTTTTCACTGGGGCAGGGGGCCGTGCAGAACTGCGAAAGCTTTACACAAGGCCTGTTTGTGTGCACGAGTGCGTGCGCCGAGTGTGTGTGTGTGCGCGCCCGGACGACACTGGAGGGGCTGTTATGGGTGTCGGGTGGAAAAGGCCATTCGGGTGAGTTTCCCCCTCTCTGGCCTTTTGTCACAAGTGGTTTTTAATTAGGTGCATTATAGCGTGCGGGTGTGAATTGTCCCTTCCTTCGGCCGTTTCAAACAGATGGAAGATCAAGCGCGCAAGCACGCAGGCTATATTTGGCATCCGCTTCGTGTTGATTCGGTGACGGAGGATCTCGGAGGCTATAAATACCCCAAAGAGGAGAGGGTGTGAGAGAAAAAGATGGAGCGGCTGGATGGGTGGATTCATTCAGAGCTGGGCGTCCTGCCTGCTCGGCCGACCGACGGAAGTTGTTCGTTTGCACTGGAGAGAGTTGAACTGTTATTTAAAGGGATAGCTCACCCAAAAATAAAAATGTATTTTTAAAAACCCTTTTCTCACCCTAAAACCATTTGCAAACTGACTTGAAAAAATAATGACTGGATTGTGATGCCTTTGGTTGGACAAACAGACCGTTTTGGCCCTAACTCATGCCACTGGTTGAGACAACATTGCACAATATGACAAGTCTGCACACAATGAATGAAAAACTGCTATATCAGAGCACATCTGATATTTAATGTAAAGTTATGATTTTTTGTTTATGTTTTAAATGTACTTTAACTGTTTCAACATTTATTCAGCTGCTGCCATTCACTAAAATTAGATCTACAACTAAAACTCTTAAAAATCGTTGTCAGCATTTGAAATAAAGCCAAGATAAGATAAAATCTAAATATTAGAGGAAAACTTCAAATTAAAAACACATGAAAAATAAAACGGAATCAATTGACAGAAACTGAAGTGCTAAAAAAGTAGCTACCAGTCAAGTTTTTGAACAGTAAGATTTTTAATCTTTTTTAAAGAAGTCTCTTGTGCTCACTAAGCCTGTTTATTTGTACAGCAAAAACAGTAAAATTTTTAAATATTTTTACTATTTTAACATAACTGTTTTCTATTTGAATATTTTTTGAAATGTAATTTATTCCTGTGATTTCAAAGCTGAATTTTTAGCATCACTACACCAGTCACATGATTCTTCAGAAATCATTCTAATATTCTGATTTGCTGTTAAAAAACATTTATTATTATTATTATTATTATTATTATTATTATTATTATTATTATTAAGTTGAACACAGCCGAGTTTTTTTTTTTTTAAGTTTCTTTGATGAATAGAAAGTTCTGAAGAACAGTATCTGAAATAGAAATCTTTAGTAACATTATAAATATCTTTATCATCACTTTTGCTTAATTCATTTGTCATAATTTCTTCTTAAAAAGTTTCTTGAACAGCAAATCAGCATATCAGAATGATTTCTGAAGGATCATGTGACACTGAAGACTGGAGTTATGATGTTCAACATTTAGCTTTGATCAGAAATAAAAGTACATTTTAAAATATATATTCAAACAGAAAACAGTTATTTTAAATTATAAAAACATAGTTTTTACTGTACTTTGGATCAAAAAAAATGCAGGCTTGGTAAGCATTAAAAATCTTACTGTTCAAAACTTTTGACTGGTAGTGTATTAAAACTGACATAAATGTGTAAATAAAAATAAATAAATAAATAAAATAAGTACAAAAATTACTAAAAAAGTAAGGGGTTGACGATTATCGGTGTCAATATTAAGCATTTTTTTGGTTATCAGTATCGATAATTTTCAAAACAGATTTGCTGACAAAATAAACAAGAAAGTTTTTGTCAGAGCCCTCATTATTCTTTATTTTAACATTAATTTTAATTTTTACACCACACATATATATCGCTTCAAATTATCGGTTATCGGTCTACTTTATCTGTAATAATCGGTATCGCCCTGAAAAACACATATCGGTTGACCTCTACTAAAAATTCAACTTAAAATTCAAACTGAAAATAAATAATAATAAAATACTAAAATAACACTGCTTCATAGGCTATGCTCAGACTGCAGGCAAAAGTAGGCCAAATTTTTGTGCTCATATGTGATTTAGTTTTTACAACAGTTTGAACAACAAAAAACCACAAGGAACCTAATTTTTTTTAGATTATGATTTGGGCCACTTCCATATACATGTCCATGTTTTGCAATGCAACCTCATATCAAAATTCATGGGACTTCCACATCACTCTAGATCGACATTCATCAAAATCCCATATTTGTTTCGTCACTTGGTTAATATGAAAGACAGCCATGACGATAGTCAGTGGAAGTATAGTGAGGTGTATGTATTACAGTGGCAGCTAGTCCTTATTCTCTTCTTTACCCTTGTTATTGTCTGTGCATGAATTTGCAGACTTCAGCAGCACAACTGTCTATGTCCATAGGGACATGGACATGGACAATAATCCATGTCCATATGGGCTTTCGCACCAGAGGAACCTTTTCATAGTTCCTAGAACTACTGATGGAAGTTCACACTTTTTGATGTGTTTGCACTGTAGGAACTAGGAACGCATTTAGTTCTAGGAACTCAGTTTGGGTGAACTAAATTAGCTCCTACTTCGAGTAGGGTACAATACAGGAATTACCAGTGACATAAGTGTACGCTGATTGGCCAAACCCAGCATTTTAAGCTGCGTAAAAATATTTAATTGTGAACATTAGCTACCTGTTGTCTGCAGCATTATGTTCTTTTCTTAGCCTCAATGATATGTAACAGTGCAGGTTGTCATAGGAAATTTAGTCAGAACTTCATGCTCTTTTAAGTGTGTAAATTATGCATTTATATGTCCATTATCACAAAACCCATGACATACAACAAAAACAGCTCTGATCACAGTGTCCTAAATTCACCGGCTGTTGACGTTTGTAAATGCCGCGAATAAAGACGTCGCTGTCGGTCACTTCAGAGTACCTGCTGCTGGTGCAAATGTAACCAGGAAACGGCCCAAGGGGGAAATTAGTTCTCCATCCTAATAGCACACATACATCATCTGCATTTACATCTGGAAGACGAGTGTTTGCTCATCTGCAATATGTCTATAGGACGTTTCCTATCAGATGTCAAACAGATGTCTATTAGATGTCTTTAAGATGTTAAAGATTTAGAATGTATGTAAAACTGTCAGATGTTTGTACACAGCAGATGCTTTCCAGATCAAGCGATCTTTAACAGACATCTTGGAGATGTACGTGTGCTATCTGGGTAGGAACCACCATGCTAGCTACCCTGATAGCACACATACATCATGGAGACATCTATTTGACGTCCGCATTTACATCTAGGAGATGTATTTTTTTTTTTTAGAGTGTTTGCTTATCTGCAATACGTCTATAGGACGTTTCCTATCAGATGTCAAACAGACGTCTATTAGATGTCTTTAAGATGTTTATGATTTAGAATGGATGTAAAACTGACCTCTTACAGACGTCTGTCAGATGTTTGTACACAACAGATGCTTTCCAGATCAAGTGATCTTTAACAGACATCTTGCAGATGTACGTGTACTATCTGGGTGGAAACCACCATGCTAGCTACCCTGATAGCACACATACATCATGGAGACATCTATTTGACGTCTGCATTTACATCTGGAAGATGTATTTCTTAGAGTGTTTGCACATCTGCAATACGTCTATTGGATGTTTCCTATCAGATGTCAAATAGATGTCTATTAGATGTCTTTAAGATGTTTATGATTTAGAATGGATGTAAAACTGACATCTTACAGACGTCTGTAAGATGTTTGTACACAGCAGATGCTTTCCAGATCAAGTGATCTTTAACAGACATTTTGCAGATGTACATGTACTATCTGGGTAGGAACCACCATGCTAGCATACTGATAGCACACATCACAGAGACGTCTATATGACGTCTGCATTTACATCTGGAAGACGTATTTTTTAAAAGGGTTTGCTCATCTGCAATACGTTGATAGGACGTTTCCTATCAGATGTCAAATAGACGTCTATTAGATATCTTTAAGATGTTTATGATTTAGAATGGATGTAACACTGAGAATCAAGAGAATCTGAGCAATAAAACAGAATAGTTCAGTAAGGCTTTCAGTAAGACATGGTCACAGAGACACTTCATTACACTTAAGCACGTTTTTCATGCCAAAATAAGCGTACATCTTCTCTATATTCAGAGACAAGATGGAGGAATCTGGAGATTTAAACATCAAATGGCAGCCAAATTTTTATAACAGATACAAAAAGGCATTCGCTATCACTCTGTCGTCCATACATGGTTTCCATTTGGCTCTTCCTCGTGCGTGTTCAGTAGAGCCAGTGTAACCTAGTAAACAGAGCACAACAGACCCACCTCCAGCATCATTGGTCCAAGGGCATCTTTGTCAATAACACTTTGGCCTGTCGACGACACATCAGCCTTCTGCACTTCATCCTCATTGGCTGCAGCAGCTTTTTCTGCAGAGGAAGAGAGAGATACAGAAATGAGATACGAATCCAGTACAAAACTTCAACTCTACCGTCCACAAAAACGAAACAGTGAATAAGCAGTACATCACTTTGTGTCATGTGATCATACATTGGGAAAGGGGGATCATATACAGCTGTCTGTGATTAAGATGCAAATGCTAAAAATGCTTTTTGCATGTCAAAATAAATTTTCCACTTTGCGGGAAAATTAAGTTCACGTCAAAACAAGTCTAAAATATTATTCATGCTGGTAAATTGCCAGTGTATGAAATCAAATAAATTATTTGACTAAAGATTTGCCATGACTCAAGTGACTCAACCCATAATTTGCAGTTTTATGCAGGAAATACTATTACATTGGTCTCAGAATACACTAAAATGCAAGGAAATGAGGGAAAATCTTCTCAGAATGTCATTAAACCTACAGTAAAATTAGACTTTGGAATTCAACAGTATATTCTTTCTCTCATTTATGTTCATATTTTTATTTGAAAACATACATAGCTCAAATCCTTTCCCTAATTATTTGAATAACCCTTTTTGAAATGTCAAATTTCTATTGCTATTAGTTACAGATCCTTTCTTCAAATTTGAGTTGATAGCAGACATTCTGGAATATAATTAGGCACATTCGTTTTACCTCAGCGTCCTTCCTCCTTGAATAAAGGACAAGTTAAGTGAAAATTGGCACTGCTTACCCTCTCTCCCCTACTAAGTGAATACGGTTAATTTGGTCAGAAACTCAGTCCTCAGTTGGAAACATCAACATTTCCATAAAAGAACCTAAAACCCTTCATTAGATCCTGCAGCGTTTAAGTGTTTTATTTTCAAATTACATTAAAGACACTTCATGTGGTCCTGCTTAGCTTGAGCGTATTAGCATTTCTTGAAAGGGCAGGTTTCTCTCTCTCTGCTCACTAAAGAGTTTAATTTCATACTGCACCTTTTTAAACCCCTTTCTCACTCTTTCAGACTGCCGTGCACTTGTTGAGACATGTTGTTATGGCACACATCCGGACCTTAGCAACGCTTGAGACAGAAGCTGTCAGGCTAAATGGGTGCATGTGAAGCCTCACATAACAGCCATGCAGCCAACAGCCCGGACATGAATGGAACCGTCAATACACACATGCGCTCACACACAGACTCCAAACAAACCATTATATAAAGAATGGAGAACATCATTCTCTCCAGCAAACTGACATGATTTGTAAACAACATCGGCTGCAAAACAAAGCACTTGTGATAGTGCTAAATCTAGAAGGATAACTGGTGAATTGCAGAAAGAACATGTCTAGGTCGTATTTCATCACAAATAATACTAATAATAATTAGCGCTGGGTGATAAAACGATAACAGTATTTTAATCACGCTATCATTTCCTTCAATAAAATGACAACAAGAGATAAATGTTCCATATAATGTTCCAAAAGCGGAACGAAACGGCACTACTCGTTTGAACCCTACCACACAGAATGTTTATTATTAATGTAGACATGTATTAAATCTATTAAAGGAGTAATGAATATAATTACAGTATTTCTTGTGATTAAGCTATAGTTTGCGCAATTTTACTAAATGTATTTAAAATACTATTTTCATACAAATAAATAAAAACAACCACATTTGTTTCATTGTCATTAAAACATTTTTCATTTACATTTATTTTAACTATTAAATTAAATCACTATACGTAAAGGAAATTATAATTATTATATTAATGTATTCTTTTTGGGGTGATATATGAACCAGAGATGTAAATAATGCTGGGAAAGTTACTAAACTCTAAAAAAAATTTATTTATGAAGGATGTGAGATGTAATAAAGCATCTTCTGAAGTGGAGTGTTAAATTAAATTAAATAAAAATAAAATAAAATAAAATAAAATAAAATAAAATAAAATAAAATAAAATAAAATACCCAGTGTGTAAAAATTGCTGGGAACTCCATTAAAAAAAAAAAAAAAAACATCTTCTGAAGTGGAGTGTTACAAATAAAATAAAATAAAATAAAATAAAATAAAATAAAATAAAATAAAATAAAATAAAA
>JAHKKF010504091.1:0-10011 GCA_019740295.1 Labeo calbasu
TCCACACCTTTGTCTGTTCAGTGTGTCTTTGTGTCTTTATGTCTTAATGTCGTACATGTGTGTCAGGCCTTCCTTGTGTGGATTACAGTACCTCTATGCAGATTCACTAAATACTGTTTACTGTCATCTTCATTGCCTTTGAGCGTGTTTACTAACACCGTATATGACAGAATCAAGTTAAAACGCTGAAAGCTTCAAGTAGAAATCAATTAGAAATGCTAGAAATTACTGCCATGAGTCAAATGGATGGAAACAAAGATGCTGGTTTCATAATGATTAATAATTTTTAACTGTGCACACTCAAATTTCTATTATTTTCTTGGTCTTTTTTGTTTCTTTTTCACTTGCTGCTGTTTTTCGGTTTTGATTTGATAAACATGCAATCAAGATTGGTTAATATTCATACGCTCTCTTCACAACCCCTGCAAATGGGAGGGATGATCCTTGTTGCTGACAGGTTCATCAAACATGGGCGGACACGCACGGGACTTCATGAATATGAGTGTTACTTAGCAACAGGTTGATTCAAGTAAAAGGGTGAGCAGTGGGAACGGGGGTGTCTTTGTTACCAGCCCTAAATGAAATGATTCTGTGGCTCATCTTCAAGCCGGTGTGTTGCGGAGGTCAAGTTCATCTCCCTCAGCCGTGTCTGCAGCCCTCTTGACTGATTGAGTCAGAGCTTGCCACTGCATAAAGTTTGTGTAAAGGGAAGGGGTGACTCCACTTCCACTCTGCACAGTGAAAAGCATATTGGTATATCGGCACTCAGATTAGATGACTGAAACAAACTTGTATGATTAACTAATTCTGGACAATAAAGTATTTTTGTTTAGTATTTTAGTTGGTATTTTATTTTCTTTGCACACAAAAAGTATTCTTGTAGCTTCATAAATTAAGATTGAACCACTGATGTCACATGGACTGTTTTAACAATGTCCTACTACCTCCAGTTCTAGAGAGGCCTTAGGAACATTTGCTACATTTCTACATGTTTGACTCATGGTATTTTTGTCCATTCTGAAAACATCAAGCTCATTGTAATTACATCTAGTCACCCCATCGATCTCCTTCACACACACTCACACAGCTGCTGGATGTGTTTGTGATATTGAGTTTCCAAATGTGGAGATATTTCAGGGCACAGCATGACGCAGAGGTTTGTACACGCGGTGTTGTGTGTGAGCATTCAGTCAATGTCATGAGAGTGAAGTCACTGGTGAAATGAAGCATGTGTCAAATATTTAAAGCTCCAAATCTGTTTGGTGGCCTCATGAGCATTTGACATGTTGATGAGCAGATGGTAGCACCCTCATGTGTTGAATTGTAAGAATCTTCATAAGAACAACACAGCAGTAGATCACATCAAGTGTATCTGTCTGCACCCTGCAAGACTATAAACCATTCCTGCTACATCTATGAGATTTGAAGAAAGGTGTCTGTTAGTATTCCTATTCATGTCAGCGGCACAGGACTCCACCAAAATTTGTTTTGAAATCATCTTTGCTCGTAGGCACTCAATTCTGGACACAATTGTTTTTGAGCTTGTGCTGAATTTGTGATGACAAAAAATGACTAGCTGATGCACCACAAGAACATGAGATATGGTTCCAAAATATGGGTTCATTTCAGTTGTTTGAAAGACCCCAAAAAGAATCTGGCACTGGAAAATAGTTATGAAATTACATTCATGACATATATGTTGCTTGCAAAAACGAACATTTTTTTTTTTTCTTTTTTCAGAGCATACTGTCCACACTGAACAAGGGCAGATGTTGTGAACACAACACAACACTTTTTAATAATGAGAAATAACTGAAAAAGTATTGCCATTAAACTTTGTGTCTTATAATTGCAAGACTATATCTTGCTGTGAGACTTAATATCTCACAATTACAACTATATTGCTTATAATTATGACTTTAGATCTCATAATTCAAAACATTATTTGGGGTCAGGATTTTTTTCAGAAGAAATCAACTCTTTTATTAAGGAAGGATGTATTAAATTGATGAAAAGTGACAGTAAAGAGTTTTACAATCTTACAAAACATTCTATTTGAAATAATGTTGTTCTTTTGAACTTTCTATCATAGAATCCTGAAAAAAAATAAATAAATAAAATAAATAAGCACACAACATATACACTGTTGTTCAAAAGTTTGGGATCAGTAAGACTTGTAATGTTTTTTTAAAGAAGTTTCTTATAAATGTAATATTGCGAAATGTTATTACAATATAAAATAATGGTTTCTATTTCAGTATCCTCTGAAATATAACTTATTCCTGTGATGAAATCACTCAAGACTCCAGTCTTGAGTGTCACATGATCCTTCAGAAATCATTCTAATATGCTTATTTATTATTAAAATTATCAGTGTATCAATGTTTAAGATTCCTTGATCAATAAAAAGTTAAAAAGAACAGCATTTATTCAAAATATAAATATTTATATATAAGTCTTTCAGTAGTGTATTTTGTTAGAAAATATTTCTATTTTTTTAAATAAATGCTTTTAAACTTTTTATTCATCAAATAATCCTGAAAAAAGTATCATCAATTCCCAAAAATATAAAGCAGCTGTTTCCAACACTAATAATAAATCATCACAATAAAATGATCTCTGAAGGATCATGTGAGACTGAATACTAGAGTAATGATGCAAATGATTCAGCTTTGATCAAATAAATAAATTAGATTTTAATGTATATTAAAATAGAAAAATATTACACGTATCCTATCCTATGAACTGCACGTATACATTTATGTTTTTTATTTATTTATTTATTTATTTTATTATTATTATTATTATTATTTCAACATGCCGCTGACTTTCCTGTTGCCTCTCTTTTTTGGAGTTCAGTTACATTTTTTTGTATCTTCTGTTTTACTTTTATCCTCATTTGTAAAGCAGCCGTGAGCTTCTTATTCAAAACTGAACAAAATGTCTTCAATATCTTCCTTTCGGTAAGGATCTAAAGTACTTTTAGCTTTAGTAGCGTGTATGTTTCTATTGTTTCTTGTCTACATGATATTAACAAGAGTCACATAACCTGTATATACTACTGTCATATAGATGTTACTCTGAAACACTAATCTGACAAATAATAGAATATCTCATGATTGTTCATTTGAAAGAGACTTTTTTTTATGGTGTACCAGGTGTACCAAATATCAAATGAAAGTAGCTATATATAAAATTATGAAACAAACACATAACATAAACACTATTTTTTTTTTAATCAAAAATACATTATGTTATAAATATTCAAGGATATTCAAGGTGTGCGCTAAACGAGGTCCGGTTCAGTCGCTAATGCTGTAAGCTAACATCTGAATGCCGATGAATTTGTCTGTTGGAGTGCCATCCATCAGCACTCTCTAAAACAAACCTTGTCCTTGGACACCCTTTATAATTTAAGCAGTGAATCATGAATGCTGCTCAGAGCCAGACAATTGGCAAACAACCTTTCAGTGGTTTCATATTTAAAACATACTCATTTCTACAAATGGAGAACCAGTTTAAAATAAGCTGGAGTGCTCGGCTCCCACTGAGTAGCACTTATACTAAGTGATGTCTGTATGTTCATTCTAATGTTGATGTTTGCATGTGTGTGTGTGTGTGTGTGCAGCAGCTGTGGAGCACCGGGCCCAACCGGTGCACTGGCTACAGTCTTAATTATGGTGTGGGATCTTAAAAGCCCTGCAGAAGCTGGCAGCACCCAGGAGGAGCAGCGGACGGCACCTGAACCTGAGCAAATGAAAGTCATCAATCATGTGAGGATGCACCACATCCATTCAGTCACTGAACACCAATCTGCACACACACAGAGACACACACCTTGTGTGAAAATCAGAGTGGGCTGTACATGTACATATCTGTTTGAAGTTTGGTAGAAATAGCAAATCATGTTATATGATTAACACCCACGGCAATGTTGTGGTTAAGCAGATTCATAAGAAGCATGAAATAAATTGCATTGCTGTGAATAGTAACATAACCTCTCTTTCATACATTGAGCCTCATTCATGATGTGTGAGCAGAACAAATTTCTGTGTAAACTGTTCACATAATCATTTTTTTAATCGGTGAAGACTGACACAGAAGAGAAGAAATTGTTGAATAAAGTTGTACTTTTTAATTCCTTCCACACAAAAAGTAGCTTCTAGTAGCTTCATAAACTTAAGGTTGTACCACCGGATGTCCTATGAACTATTTTATTGATGTCCTTACTACCTTTCTGTGCCTTAAACGTGTCAGTTGCGTTGATGTCTACGCAGTGTCAGAAAGCTCTCAGATTTTATCAAAAATATCTTATTTGTGTTTAAAATATGAACAAAGATTTTACGGATTTGGAACAATATATGGGTGAATAATTAATGACAGAATTTTCATTTTTGGGTGAACTGTCCCTTTAATAAGAAGTGTTTCTTGAGCAGCAAATCAACATATTATAATGATTTCTTAAAGATCATGTGACACTGAAGACTGGAGTAACGGCTGCTGAAAATTCAGCTTAAAACAGAAAATAGTTACAGTAAAGAGATTCTCACTGTATTTTTGATCAAATAAATGCAGACTTAAAAGAAAAATGTAAAAAAAATTTATGAAACTTTTGAATGGTACTATAACTTCTTTTAATCCTTATCTGTTTCATTTCTCACTCTGATGCAGAAACAGTTTTCCACATAAAATTACCTTAGAAAGAGTAATTGCTCAGAGCTGAGGTATCACTGAGTGCTTAGAACTTCACTTTGTATGCTATTTGTGTGCTATAATTTTTAAAATTTAAAAGCAAAGTTGGTCATAAAACAACAGTTGCTGTCAAATTAACAGCCTTTAACTACAATTTGCAGGTGCTATAAGAGACATTCACGGCAAAATGTGTTATTTTATCTCTTGAGTTTGAAAGCATTGCTTTTAAATGAAAGCCGAGGTTAATTTTTGTATAACCTTCAATCAGCACAGCATCTGTACAGCACTAATCTTCCTGAGTTTGTAAATGTTAAGCTGTTCTTGAACGTTTGCCAAAAATGTAAGCCAGAATTATAAATGAGACTTAATGGGATCTTTATATATAGACATGCTGAAACTATTAAAATAATGCATTTTTTTGTGGTCAAAATATTAACGGTTAACATAGTAAATGCTAAAACAAGAACAACACATACCAAATTGGAGCTTAATTCAATATTAAACTAACCTAACATGACAAAAAGACTAATACGCACCTCATTTAAACACCTCTTTCTCACACACACACACACACAGACTCATGTGGACACACACCAATGCACCTGTCGGCCTGCAGGTACATTTGACAGGGGGTTAAAATAATTGAACTTCCCTGAAAGTGTTTATAAGGGATGACAGATTATTGGTTGTCTCTGGGCATTCTGGCCTAATTAAGGAAGACACCGCCGTGAAAGGGCAACGGCGTGGCAGGCCTGACTCCAAACAGATGCTGCAATGAGATGTGAAGGTGAGCTTCCCTCAGACACCTTCCTAAACCTGTAACACCGTCAGCCCCAGTGGCTTCTGCTGGCCGTGAACCTGCAAATGAACATCCAGCTCAGTGGGTTCTCTCTGACATGCAATTTAGACACAAATCACTGGATATTAGGGCTATGCATTCTGACCAAAATCACGTTGAAGCTGCTTTAATATAGTAGAAATTCCATATTACACTTGACTGACTGTGTTTACAGGTGTTAGTTTTGATGTATTATTTAAAGGGATAGTTCACCCAAAAATAAAAATTCTGTCATTAATTACTCACCCTCATGTCGTTCCAAAACCGTAAGACCTTTGTTCATCTTCAGAACACAAATTAAGATGTTTTTGATGAAATCCAACACGTTCAAGGCACAGAAAGTTAGTAAGGACATCATTAAAATGTCCTTGTGACATCAGTGGTTCAACTGTAATATTATGAAGCTATGAGAATACTTTCTGTGCGCAAAGAAAACAAAAATAACAAAGAGAGGATTATTGTTGATTAAAGTCATTATTTTTGTTTTCTTTGTGCACTAAAAGTATTCTCATAGCTTCATAGCAATTTAAAGGAGTTGTTCACTTCCAGAACAAAAATGTACAGATATTTTACTCACCCCCTTACTCACCCACCTCATCCAAGATGTTCATGTCTTTCTTTCTTCAGTCGATAAGAAATTATGTTTCTTGAGGAAAACATTTCAGGAATGTTCTCCATATAGTGAACTTCAGTTCGAACCAAGTTTAAACTTCCAAAATGCAGTTTAAAATGCAGCTTCAAATGGTTGTAAATGATCCCAGCCAAGGAAGAAGAGTCTGATCTAGCAAAACGATCTGACATTTTCGAAACAAACTGACAATTTATGTACTTTTTAACCTCAAACGCTCATCTTGTCTGCGTGAACTCTGTTTTTTCCGGTTCAAGACAGTTAGGGTATGTCAAAAAACTCCCATCTTGTTTTCTTCCACAACTTCAAAATCATCCTACATCGCTGCAGAAGTACCGACCAAGTGTTTACAAAGTGAACATGCAAAGATCAGCAAAGACCCTTTACACAAAAAAAAAAAAAAAAAGGTAAAACAGCGATGTAGGACGATTTTGAAGTTGAAGAATAAAACGAGATGGGAGTTTTTTGACATACCCTAACTATATTGACCCAGATTACACAGAATACGCATGCATATCGCAGAGACGAGACAAGACAAGCATTTGAGGCTAAAAAGCATATAAATTGTCAGTTTGTTTCAGAATGACAGATCATTTTGCTAGATAAGACCCTTCATCCTCGGCTGGAATCGTTTACAGCCATTTGAAGCTGCATTTAAACCGCATTTTGGAAGTTCAAACTTGGGGGCACCAGATGATTCCTGAAATGTGTTCCTCAAGAAACATAATTTCTTTACGACTGAAGAAAGAAAGGCATGAGCATCTTGGATGACAAAGGGGTGAGTAGATTATCTGTAAATTGTTGTGCTTGAAGTGAACTAATCCTTTAATTTTCATTTTTGAGTAAACTATCCCTTTAATTATTAACCAATTAACCAATATCATGATTTATAGCTTTTCCTATTGACATCAAATGTTTAGTCATTTGATATGCTTAGTATTTACTAAATCAAACTCTGAAACAACCGAAAAAAAAAATAAAAAGATTCTGGAGAATGTTTAATTAATTAGGTATTTAACCTTACTTGAAATATTATATGATCTTTTCTTATTGACATCAAATATTTGGTCAGTTGTTGTGCTCAATGTTTACTAGATCCACTTTAATCCAATTGTTTATTGAAAAAGTATGTTTATTTTTAATAATTAGTTATAGGAGAATTCCACTTCCAGAACAACAATTTACAAATAATTTACTCACCCCCCAAGATGTTCATGTCCTTCTGTCTTCAGTCGTGAAGAAATTATGGTTTTTGAGAAAAGCATTTCAGGATTTTTCTCCATATAATGGACTCCATTGGTGCCCCGATTTTGAATTTCCAAAATGTAGTTTAAATGCAGCTTCAAAGGGCTCTAAATGATCCCAGCCGAGGAAGAAGCGTCTTATCTAGCAAAACGATCTGTCATTTTTTTTCGGAAAATAAAACTTTTTATACTTTAAGCACAAAAGCTCGTGTAGCACAGGCTCCGCGATGCGCGTTCACGACGCTACGTATTATTGAATCACGTCAAAAGGTCACGCGGAACCACAGACCCAGTGTTTACAAAGCGAACGAAAGACTAAGGAAGTGCAAGTAAGTCAAACGCTGTTTACAAACAAAAAGGTACAAAAACGCTGTCCTCTTCTCAAGTTGTAGGAGAAAATAAGATGGAGTTTTTCGCCATACTCAGTACACAGACAAACCTACACGTGGTTCGTAGTAGTGATGGGAAGTTCGGATCATTTTACAGACTTGGACCTTTGAGTCTCGTTCAGCAAAATGAACAAATCTGTTTTAGAGTCATTTCGTTCATTTTAGCAAAACATAATTAAAATGTTACGTGTTACTTCCCATCTACTGCTTACACAAACGTTGATCACACTACAAACAAGACAAAACTATAATGCTATAAGAAACAGAAAAGATTTATTCATTGTTTACTTGGGTCTTTAGCCTATGATTAGCTCACCTCACCTCTTATCTGACAAGTTTTCAGGTTTGAGTCATTCATTCATCACGTGACAGCCCCATAAGATGAACGAACGACTCGAAAAATCCGAAGACTCAAAACAGGTGAACTAATTCCAGTACAGAACCTAACAGGATGTTGCGCATGCGTGACTGAACGAATCACTCCACGAGACGACTCGTTCCTGAGTCACATTAAAGATTCGTTCAAAATGAAAGAATTGTTCAAGAACGACCCATCACTAATTCGTAGGATCGTGGACATGCATCCCAGAGCCTGTGCTACACTTTTGTGCTTAAAAAGTATACAATTTTTTTTTTTTTGTCGAAAAAAATAACAGATCGTTTCGCTAGATCCTTCTTCCTCGGCTGGGATCGTTTAGAGCCCTTTGAAGCTGCATTTAAACTGCATTTTGGAAGTTCAAAATCGGGGCACCGTAGCAGTCCATTATATGGAGAAAAATCCTGAAATGTTTTCCTCAAAAACCATAATTTCTTTACGACTGAAGACAGAAAAACATGAACTTCTTGGATGACAAGGGGGTGAGTAAATTATTTGTAAATTGTTGTTCTGGAAGTGGAGCTCTCCTTTATTAGTTCCCAATATCATGACTTGCATCTATCCTATCAGTATTTGATATTATAGATCCAATTTAATCCAAATAAATAATGAAAAATAAATGTTTATTCCCACAGATCATGTTGAATTAATCACAATTGTACTATTTATACATGTTAATATCCTAATCCACACACAATTTGAAATTTGTTTACAAATTTCGTAAGCCATCTTCAAAAAGGTTTTTAAAAATCCACTCAAGTCAAAGTTAAACTTAAAAAAAAATAAAAAATAAAATATTAAATACATGAATGAGTAATTAGTAATCAGCAAAAGGAAGCTTAGTTCTTTGTGGTTTGTTTTAAGTTTTTTTGTATTATTGTTTTATCTCCCTGAGACTTCAAAAAACAGAGCAATTTCACTGGAATGGTCCAATTAAAAAGCACAATTTCTTCTCGAGCAGACCGCCCACAGCCGGGCAGGTAATTATGGTAATTTTTAATTAAATATTCATTTGAACAATCAGAACTGTAAAGGTTGTGTCGATGGGTGGGATAAGACCTGATATAGTCACTGTCATCAGAAGGGTGACCTTTTCTTGCAATCGTGATATTATGTTCACTCTCACTTCTTATCTATCTTATTTTTTTTTCTATACTCTCATGCCATTTACTAATTATCCCCCCACCCACCTACCCACGACATCAAACACTGAGAGGAGCTTTGACAAATACATGGCAACCACAAGCGTTTACCAGACTCATTATGTTTAAATATTGCCAGAACAGCGAAGGTGGCCCAGCATGGCCCAATCTCTCCTCAAGAAAGAGCACATTTTTGCTGTTGCCTTGACAACATCAGGTAAGCCGAGCTTGAGAGGACCTAAGAGTTTTGTTAAGGGAATTTCCAAATGCATTCATTTCCCAGCAGGTCTGATACGCAGGAAATCAAAGCCCTGTAGCACAATGGCAGGTGTTCATTTCAACAGGGAATGATTCAAATCTTTTTTTTTTTCTTGTGAGAGAATCATGAATGATCAACAAATGCAGTCGGGGACAATTCCAGTGTCTCTTGATGACTGTGAACATTAACAAAAACAGAGGAAATTGCAGAAATCTGATTGTGTTTGCTGAACACTATACAAGCCACAGCAGATACGTTTTCTTCTGGAAAACTCCATCCCCAATATTTGGGCTACAGACATAATCAATAAAATGACAGCAAAATGGACAAGAAATCCCACAGGATTGCACAGAAAATAGCCACAAAATACATGCAGTGATCAGAATAGCAACAACAAAAAACAACCTCACAACCCCTAGCAATGCCATACTGACTAGAACCAG